>SJYA01000762.1:1059182-1093503 GCA_006410615.1 Neotragus moschatus | reverse complement strand
GGCCACTGCTAAGTTTTCCAAATTTACTGGCATATTGAGTGCAGCACTTTCACAGCATCATCTTTCAGGATTTGAAATAGCTCTACTGGAATTCCATCACCTCCACTAGTTTTGTTCCTAGTGATGCTTTCTAAGGCCCACTTGACTTCACATCCCAGAATGTCTGGCTCTAGATGAGTGATCACACCATTGTGATTATCCAGGTCGTGAAGATCTTTTTTGTACAGTTCTTCTGTGTATTCTTGCCACTTCTTCTTAATAGCTTCTGCTTCTGTTAGGTCCATACCATTTCTGTCCTTCATCAAGCCCATCTTTGCATTAAATGTTCCCTTGGTATCTCTCATTTTCCTGAAGAGATCGCTAGTCTTTCCCATTCTGTTCTTTTCCTCTATTTCTTTGCATTGATCGCTGAAGAAGACTTTCTTATCTCTCCTTGCTATTCTTTGGAACTCTGCATTCAGATGCTTATATCTTTCCTTTTCTCTTTTGCTTTTCACCTCTCTTCATTTCAAAGTTATTTATAAGGCTTCCCCAAACAGCCATTTTGCTTTTCTGCATTTCTTTTCCATGGAGATGGTCTTGATCCCTTTCTCCTCTACAATGTCATGAACCTCATTCTGTAGTTCATCAGGCACTCTATCTATGAGATCTAGGCCCTTAAATCTATTTCTCATTTCCACTGTGTAATCAGAAGGGATTTAGGCAATGCTAACTACAGGGTTTTAATCCATTGCACCTGTCACTTCCAGAGCAGTTCTGTCTTCTTTGTTTATTTTGGCTTCCTCTGTTTGCTAGTCTCTTCAGTGTCTCATTTCCACCCTGACACAAGGGGGCAGAGGTGGTCACTTATTTAGGCTCGCTTGTCCAGTTGTACTGTGGGGAGGGAGGAACATTGCAAACAAATATCACTGGCATGTGTAGGGAGTGCTTGCAGTGTATGGACCACACTGGTTTTGCACCAGCTCACAGCACGTGTGCTTTCCAGTCTACACAGCTCAGTCTCTAGGTTGCTCTGCAGGAGAACTATCCAAAGTGCACCCTGGGTTTCATGCACTTCCCAGGCCTAAGCTGCTCAGGTTTAGGTTCTTGGATACTCCACAAAGGCACAGACTCAGTTGGGCATGCTTTTTGTGTCCTTCCCAGGTCTGAGCAGCTCAGGCAAGCAGGTGCTTGTCGAACAGACTGTCCCAGGTGGTCTGTGCATCTTAATCACTTCCCTGGTCCCAGCCACTCAGTTTCTTGGGTGCACTTGAGTGCACCATGAGAGCACTGTCTCGGGTGGGCCATGTGTCTCCTCTAGGGAGCTGAATCTGGCTGCAGCCCTCCTGGCAGATGTCAACCATCCAGGACCCCAGGAAGACTTGGCTACCAACTGGGAGCCTGCTCACAGTTTGGTGGAGGATGCCGTCTCTGGGGCTGAGATTGCCCCTTGCCTTCTGCCTCTGACTGTTGCCCACCTGCCTCTCTGCCTCTGGCGGAGATGGGCCAGTCCGCAGCCAGCTAGCTCTCCTCTGGTATTCCCTCAGTCCTTTGTTCTGTGAGCAGGCTAGGCTATGCCTTAGGTTAGAGCTTTTCGAGGGAAAGTTCTCTCTCTTTTTTTCTTTTTTCTCTCTCTGGCTATCCTGCAGTTTTGAGTTGCTATCTCATGTTAGCTCCCTCAGATTTCCCTCAGGGCATTGAGGCCTCATCCTTAGCTTAAGCATGTAACTGGCACCTTCCTATTCAGCCCTCACTTGCTGGTGGTGGACGCGAGCATCTGGGCTACTTCTCCACTGGTAGTTGTGGTTGGGAGCGTATTCTGTGGAGTTTTTTTTTTTCCCCCTCCCGGTTATGTTGCCCTCTGAAATTCCAAAACTCCCCACAGACCCGCCGGTGAGAGGGTTTCTTGGTATTTGGAAATCTCCTTCACAACTCCCTCCCCTGGATGGGTCTCTGTCCCTAACTCTTCTGTCTCTCTTTTTGTCTTTTATATTTTGTCCTATCTCCTTTTGAAGAGAATGGGCTGCCTTTCTGGGTGTCCAGTGTCCTCCGCCAGCATTCAGAAGTTGTTTTGTGGAAGTTGTTCAGCATCCAAATGATCTTTTGATGAATTTGTGGGGAAGAAAGTGGTCTCCCCGTCCTACTCTTCCACCAGCTTAGGGCCGCCGCCACTTTGTACCTTTTTAAGAGACTAACTTTCTGGAGTCTAGTCTCAGTCCCTCATATACATTCCCATACTGATTTCAACATAAATTTTGGAAAATTAAAATTTGATCCCATTATTTCCTGTGCTAAAATGATCCACGATTCCCCAGAGCTTTCAGATAAATATCCAAGCTCTTTAGTTTGGCATTATTGTTGTTGAGTAGTTGCTAAGTTGTATCTGATTCTTTGGCAACCCCATGGACTGTAGTCCACCAGGCACCTGTGTTGATGGGTTTTCCCAGGCAAGAATACTTGAGTAGGTTGCCATTTCCTTCTCCAAGGGATCTTCCTGTCCCAGGGATCGAACCTGTGTCTCCTGAATCAGCAGGTGGGCTCTTTACCACTGAGCCACCTTGGAAGCCCTCAGATTGGCATTAAGGTCTTTTATAACATAGCTTCTATAACTTTTCTTTTATTGTCTCACAATTTATGATCTAACAACACCAAATTTCTTACAATTCCTTGCACACATCATACTCTTTTCTTCATGTATGCTATTCTCTCTGTCTTTCTCTGTGTATCTCATTCACATTTTACTCATTCACTTCTTCTTTAAGAATTAAGTAAAGTTAGCTTTTACTGTTTCTGAGGTTCAAAGGACATCCGTAATAGATCTCCAATTTCAGTAATAGTAGGTTAGACTACTGCAGAACCACCTCCTGCTAGGGCAGGCAAGAACCAAAAAAAGCTAGACAAAATGTACGTGCTTAAGTTTTGGCTGCACTGGGTCTTTGTTGCTCTGTGGACCTTTCTCTAGTTGTGGAGCACGGGCCCTATAGCAGTGCCTCAGTAGTTGTGGTATATGGGCTTAGCTGCTCCACAGCATGTAGGATCTTCCCAGATCAGGGATCAAACCCATGTCACCTGCATTGGCAGATGGATTCTTTACCACTGAGCCACCAGGAAGCCCTAGAAAAAATATTCTTAAAGATTTGATTAAAGACGTATGAGAGATTCCAAAGCAGTGAGGACTGAGGTAACAAATATCCAAGAGAGAAGGAAAATATGGAGAGATGAGCCCAGTTTTTCCTATCAAAGCATTTCATGGTGGGTATATACATTATACAACCCTTTCAAAAAATGTTTGGGAGTGGCTACTCAAGTTAACTTCTCATGCCCTATAACAAGCTATTCTACTCTTAGATTTTTACTCCACAGAAATGTATATCAGATTTTTATATCCACAGAAATGTATATCAGAAGCCAAGCAGAAGAATTTACATAGCAGTGTTATTGATAATAGCCCCAAACTGAAAGTGAAACTGAAGTTGCTCAGTCGTGTCTGACTCTTTGTGACTCCATAGACTATAGCCTACCAGGCTCCTCTGTCCATGGGATTTTCCAGGCAATAGTACTGGAGTGGATTGCCATTTCCTTCTCCAGGGGATCTTCCAACCCAGGAATTGAACCCGGGTCTCCAGCATTGTAGACAGACTCTTTACTGTCTGAGCCACCAGGGAAGACTATTTCCATCAAATAGCAGAATTAATGAATAATCTGTATTATATTTACACAGTGGAATATTATACAACAATAAAAATGAACTACTGCTATACACAGCAACATGAATGAATTTTCTAAACAAACTTAGTATGAAAAGTACCAGACATAAAGAGTAGATAAGACTTCATTTATATAAAGTACAAAGACACAAAACAAATGCATACTATTAAAAGTCCAGATAATAGTTTTCTCTGCAGAGAAAGGAAAGTACCACAGTTGGATCCAGGTAGTATTCTAATTCTTGATCTAATGTTGCTTACCTAAAAGTATTCACTTCATGATTTGTCAAGCTGTACATCTACAATTTGTGCAAAGTTTGGTATAGATGTTATACTTCAATAAAAATATTCTTTAAAAAAAGAAAATAGGGCATCTATATCTAAATGGAAAATAGTATTATGTACAATTGAAAAAGATATAAATATAAAGCTATATTTTAGAAAAATAAAGAGTTTTGGAACTGGGTTTCTCAGCATATGTGCTTTAACAGCTATTACCACTAAATTACTGGAGAACTACCAACCACAGGGAAGTGTCTAACACACACATATTATTTGCCATCACAAAGAACTCATGCAGAAACTTTATTTAGACATGACCAGAAAGTTTTTCTTTCCATAAAATATACTTTACTTTTCAAAGAAAGCCAAAATCAAAAATAGTTCTAAGGCATTTTTTCCACTGATATCACCTAGGAGTTATTATCCAACTTCATTTGTTTTAGAGTTTGGCGAATGCTTTGGACTCAGGCTTCTGGAAGGCCTTTACCAGACCTTACAACAGGTAATTATTTTCACAGTATATGAGTACCTAAAGACCTTTCAGGATTTTTGTCTTTATGTTCTAATGCAAAGTGGACCTGCAGAAGACAGTCTGTGCCTATCAAACTGCAAGAAAATATTTCAACATCTTTCAGGTGTTTTCCTAGTCTTGGGGAGGTGGGGTGGGGTAAGGAAAAAAGTTACATCGAAAGATTTTTATCTTTAAAAACTAAGGACCAGATTAACAATGAACATTAGATAAGAGCTTCCAGTTAGTAAAAATGATGTCCAAATTAGCACCTTCAGCTTTGGTCCAACAAAAATAGAGGAAGTGACATGCAGGGAGATGCAGGAATCATCATCCACCTTCTGGCTACCTGTTGCAGCAGTTACAGAGTTCAGCAGCCAATCATTGCCACATCTGACCACCATGCTTGCTCACACCCAGGCACAGCACTAGTTACTTGGGTAGATGTAGACAGGTGGCCTTGGCCAATGGCAATAAGCAGAGAGCCCATATGTGCTTTCTCTCCTAGAGAGGAGCAGTCTCCCCACTCTGTCACCTCCTCAATTAATATTTAGCATATTTATTGACATATCCAAAGACATGTTCTCTTTGTCTCTCACAATACCAAGCCTACGTGGGAACTCAAGTACTTAAAAGTCTCTTCCTCTGCAATGATAAATAGGCCTTTGCTTTGTTCCCCTAAATACAAGTTTCTACTTCAGTAAATTTATAGGAAGTTTCTACTTCCTATAAATATGTAGTTTCTCTGGCTTACTTTCGTCAGGGTCCCTCGGGGAACCAGAATCTGCCCCTTCCTCCCTTATCATGTGTTACTGAAATATTTCTCTGAAGTCGGCTACTTTCCTATTAGTCTGGCGTTATGCCTATCTATCTGCCTGGCCACCTAGCACTCCAGAAAGGTTGTGCACCTCCCATTGCTTGTTCACCTACCAGTTGGGATTTGCTTATCACCTTGGATTGGGCTCCCACTCCCACCTTAATATCAAATGCTTTCTGGCACCAAGACTGTGATTGGGAAGACAGGACACCTCCCAAACTCCAGCGATTGTGTCTAACGTTCCTGTAAGAGGCCAACACTACAATGGCCTTAATCATCGTTGCCACCCGGTTTCCATACCTTTGTTTCAGTTTCTAGCATTAATCACATGAACCTGGAAGAGTCTCCTGCCTCAGTCAAGCCTCGTATGAGACCGCGTGCCTGTCAACAGCCTTGACTGCAGCCTTGTGAGAGACTCTAAAACAGGAGACCCAGCTCAGCCATGCCTAGATTCCTGAGTCACAGAAACTGTGGGACAATAAGTGTGTGTCATGGTAAGTCACTGAATTTGTGATAATTTGTTACACAATCATAGATCATTAACATAGTTTCCATTATCTATCCAATCCTCAAAGACCACTGAATCTAAGTGGGTTAGTCCAGACTCATCCCAAATTGTCACATTTTTTAATAAATATCTCTCTTTTGTGCTTTTGAATGTGAGGAAATATCAGCATAGTTACAGAAATCAATGTCTAATGCTATTAAATTCTGCCTTTTTTGAGTGTTTGAGGCAGGTTGGTAAACAGTTGGTGAACTCCAAAATATTTATCTTATTCCAATTGACAGAGATGTTCATTTTTATCTTCTATAGCAGAGTGTCCTTCTCGAAGATGACTGCAACAGTATCCTCCACCCTACCTGCTCTCATGCAATACGACTCCTTCATCAAAGATGGGATCCAATTCCATCCTCTTGGGTCTGGGCCAGCTTTCTGATGTTTGCACTCATAAACACAACTAGGACATAGTTTTAAAAGACAAAAGAATTGAGACTTCAGTTGAAACTTAAAGAAAAGATGCTCAAATCCAGTAACTGAAAAATGTCACCATCAAGGGGAAATAAATAAAGGTCAAGGAAAGAAATAAAGACCAAATGCACAATTATTGAACATGCCTCAGGAAGGTGAAGGGGACTTCCCAGGTGACACAGTGGTAAAGAATCAGCCTGCCAGTGTAGGAGACATGGGTTTGATCTCTGGGTCAAAAAGATCCCCTGGAAAAGGGAATCCAGTATTCTTGCCTGGAAAATCCCATGAACAGAGGAAAGTAGTGGGTTATAGGCAATGGGGTCTCAAAGGGTCAGGCACAAATGAGCATGCACACATGCAGAAAGGTGAATGATAAAGCAGAAGTTCCTCAGGCAATTGATGAGTCACAAAGGATCGGGATGAGTTAACTTCACTTCATGCTGCATTAGAATGAAAGATCTAAAGTGTGAGTAGGACAAGCAGAATTAGCCAGATATCATGGTGGCAGAAAAAGGAAAAGAAACCCTGAATCTGACTAGTGTAAATGTTGGCTTAAAGCTCAACATTCAGAAAATGAAGATCATGGCATCTAACCCCATCACTTCATGGGAAATAGATGGAGAAACAGTGGAAACAGTGTCAGACTTTATTTGGGGGGGCTCAAAATCACTGCAGATGGTGACTGCAGCCATGAAATTAAAAGATGCTTACTCCTGGGAAGAAAAGTTATGAGCAACCTAGATAGTATATTCAAAAGCAGAGACATTAGTTTGCCGACTAAGGTCCGTCTAGTCAAGGCTATGGTTTTTCCAGTGGTCATGTATGGATGTGAGAGTTGGACTGTGAAGAAGGCTGAGCACCGAAGAATCGATGCTTTTGAACCGTGGTGTTGGAGAAGACTCTTGAGAGTCCCTTGGGCTGCAAGGAGATCCAACTAGTCCTTTCTGAAGGAGATCAGCCCTGGGATTTCTTTGGAAGGAATGATGCTAAAGCTGAAGCTCCAGTACTTTGGCCACCTCATGCGAAGAGTTGAGTCATTGGAAAAGACTCTGATGCTGGGAGGGATTTGGGGCAGGAGGAGAAGGGGACGACAGAGGATGAGATGGCTGGATGGCATCACGGACTTGATGGACGTGAGTCTGAGTGAACTCTGGAAGTCGGTGATGGACAGGGAGGCCTGGCATGCTGCAATTCATGGTGTCAGAAAGAGTCGGACACGACTGAGAGACTGACTGAACTGAATGAACTGAAATGATTTCATTAGTCTCAGGTCAACAGAAAAATTAAAACTTTCAGGGTTTTGCAAAAAATGTGTATATTTAATGCTGGGCAACTGCTAAACTATACAGTTTTTGTTGAAGAAATTTAAAATAATTAACTCACCAACAGTCTACAATTTTATATCCTTTTGGCTTAAAGTGAAAGGAAGAAAAATAGAATTACAGAAAAGCAGAATTTAATGGTTATTGTTTATTCCCCATACTTTTTGTCACTTTAGTGGGTTTTTTCTTTGTTTGTTTTAAAGATTTTTTTATGAGGACCATTTTTCAAGTCTTTATTGATTTTGTTAAATATTGCTTCTGTTTCATATTTTGGTCTTTTTGGTCACTAGGCATGTTAGATCTTAGCTCCCGCAACAGGGATTGAATCTACACCACCTGCTGCTTTGGAAGGCAATGTCCCAACCACTGGCCTGGCAAAGAAGTCACATCACTTTAGTTTCTCATTGGTCAACATAATCAATTTTCTCTTCCAAAAAATAATAATAGTTATTATTAGAAACATTATAATATTTAATTATAATTACATTATAAATATCATACTATTGTAAATCTTGCCTGATTTGTAGGGCTAGATCAGAAAAAGCCACACAACTTCTGCCTAGCTCTCTTGACGCTTTGTCCGTCAGGGCACTTCCTTTTCAGTTTATCTCAGAACTCTGCTGCCAGGCTGTGAGAAGCCAAAGCAAGATGCAGAGGCCATGAGTAGGGGCTCCAGGTGACAGAAACTGCTGAGCCCAGCCTTTAAGTCAGGTGCCAGTCTCATGAGTAGATAAGTTTTCTGACAGTTGCCCTGTCAGAACACGACTCAACATCACCCCAACCATTTGAGTTTTTCTGGCTAAATTCCTAAACGTTGTGGAGCAGAGACAGTGATGGTCAGTTTTACATGCCAAACTTGGCTAGGCTACAGTGCCTGCTTATTTAGTCAAACATTAATGTAGGTGCTGCCATGAAGGTAAGGTATAATTAACATCTACAGGTGGCTTTATGTTAAAAAAAAAAAAAAAAAAAGATTGTCCTGAAAAATTTGGTGTAGCCAAATCCAATCAGTCAAAAGGCTTTAAGAACTGAGGTTTCCCTGAGGAAGAGGAAATTCTACCTGTGGACCAGCATCAGCCCCTGCCCAAGTTTCCAGCATGCCCTTCCTGACCACCTGCCTTGCAGAGTCCAGCTAGTTTAGCCAGTCTCCACAATCATGTAAGCCAATTCTCTGCAATAAGTTTCTTAATATTCATTTATCCTATTGGTTCTGTTTCTCTGCTGCTGCTATTGCTAAGTCGCTTCAGTTGTGTCAGACTCTGTGCGACCCCAAAGATGACAGCCCACCAGGCTCCGCTGTCCTTGGGATTCTCCAGGCAAGAACACTGGAATCTGTTGCCATTTCCTTCTCCAATGCATGAAAGTGAAAAGTGAAAGTGAGGTCGCTCAGTCGTGTCTGACTCTTCACGACCCCATGGACTGTAGCCTACCAGGCTCCTCCGTCCATGGGGTTTTCCAGGCAAGAGTACTGGAGTGGGGTGCCATTGCCTGTCTGTTTCTCTGATGGAAATCTATTACAGAAATCATCTGGCTATGCCCCATCTGAATTCCATATCCATAGAATCCACAGCATAATAAAATGGTTGCTTTTTTATACTATTAATACTAAGACTGATTTTTTTGTTATGCAGCAATGAGTAAACCAAAACATTTTCTGTTATTTAGCCAGCTTCTAAAGAATTCTCTAAATCAGGGGGAAACATTGGTTGTGAGTATGTACTTTGCATCTCTCTCATACTTCAGTCAAAATTAAAGGAAAAGTAGAATATTGTTCCTGAATCCAAACACATTTTCATTCATTATATGGCTGAGCTCAAAATCTAAGACATCTTTCTTCATCTTCAGTCAAGACTATACTAAAAATAAACAAGGCAAAAATCTTCCTAACCTATTCTTAGAGAAGGCAACTACATTAGTAACCTGGATTTTCTCTTGATAATATCAATGTCTCAGAGTCACATAAATAATAATAACAACATTGATAGTAATAAATAGTATTTCTCTAGCTGTAGCCCTACCTTATTTAAGAGAGCCTCTATTCTCTAAATTTCCCCTTCCCATCCCCAAATTTTTCTGAGAATAAACACATTCTCTCTGCTTCCACCCGGTGCCCACCATTTTTCCTGCACACTTCTTCAGCACCCTTTGGAGTATCTAACGCTGAATCTTCCACTGAGTGCAGCCTGTGAGGGTGGTACCCCAGCACACCACCAGCATCTGCTGTCCATGGTGCTAATTTTTGCACCAAGGCACAGTACTCTAATGACACAAAGCACTGTCTCATGTTACCAAAGACTCCATTGACCTCAGACATCATAGCCCTAGACCCAGATACTGGATTTTATCAGGTACTGGTATGAAAGATCTTGAGTATTCCCAGGGTACTAGAAGCAGTGTTTAGCTGAAGACACCAGTATTATTAACATTTCAATACCCTAAATATACCAAAGTTCCATATACCTAAATATACCAAGTTCCTGCCCCCAC
Organism: Neotragus moschatus; assembly: GCA_006410615.1. Classification (NCBI taxonomy): domain Eukaryota; kingdom Metazoa; phylum Chordata; class Mammalia; order Artiodactyla; family Bovidae; genus Neotragus; species Neotragus moschatus. Next base: position 1,083,431 of record SJYA01000762.1, on the reverse strand, counting down.
ATTATCCATCTCTCCATTGTTTGAACTATACTCTTTGTTAATGGACACCTATGCAATGGTGCTTACTGCTCTTAATGCCCGACCAAGTATTTAGTAAAAATGAATTTGTCTGTTTTATCTTCAGTCCTCTGTCTCCTAGAGATTCATTCATGGGCATCATGCTGAAAAGCAAATCTCCATAGCAAACAGTATATTGTACTCAAAATTGGTCCACACTTCAAATTACCAAGCTTGTTGTTAATTCTCTCTTCTCTTGGACTAATCTCACTATCAAGTTCTATCAGATCTTCTTCCAGACACACCTGAGTGAACCTGCTCTGATGGAGCTAATTAAGGTGAGCCGCACTTAAGCTTTCACTGGGAGTGCCTGCACCACAGTTCTGAAAAAATTTAGTTTAGTTGAAGGAAAGTTGGATGTTCTTATTCCATTCTAACAAGTGAAGATTCCAGAACACCAATTTTAATGAAAATATTTTGAGGTGTTGGCTTCTTCAGATTTACTGATTCTAGTCTTACAAGGCAGAGAAGGCGATAGCACCCCACTCCAGTACTCTTGCGTGGAAAACCCTATGGATGGAGAAGCCTGGTAGGCTGCAGTCCATGGGGTCGCGAAGAGTCAGAAACAACTGAGCGACTTCACTTTCACTTTTCACTTTCATGCATTGGAGAAGGAAATGGCAACCCACTCCAGTGTTCTTGCCTGGAGAATCCCAGGGACGGGGGGAGCCTGGTGGGCTGCCGTCTATGGGGTCGCACAGAGTCGGACACGACCGAAGCGACTTAGCAGCAGCAGCAGCAGCAGCAGCAGCAGCGCCAGACTGGGTTCATCTCAGGCCTGCCAGTTATTAACACCAGCTTTGAGACTTTGGCAAAGTTAATCATGACCTGTGCCTCAGTGTTCCCAGAAGTAAAATGAGGGTATTGATAGTGACACACCATAGAGTTTTAGTGGAGATTGGTTCACATAAATAAGCAGCACTGGCATAGAACAGTGGCTGGCATATAGTGAGCAGCACTATACGTGGTTCACTAATAGTGTTTACCAATTGTTCAGCTGCTGTAACTACCAGTGATGGCTCAGGCAAAGTTTCTCGTTTAGTGATACTAGATGAGTAAGAATTGATGTGGCCTGGGCACGTGCCAAGGATTTTATTTTTTTTAACACTTCTGTGCATTCTGAATTGGAGAAGGGGGTATATGGAGGAAATTGTGCAAATATTTGTACTTATTTGTGATAATGCATTAAATTTTAGCACATGTTGCAATGGGAAGAGAGTGTTGCAGTCTATAAACAAATGTGTTTCCTCAGCATATAGACAGCTTTTTCCATGTAAATACAGCCACACAATCTAACCAGCAGCTGGCATAGTTCTATGATGTTAGTACATTATATATATATAATATATACCAATATACAATATACCTGTGTATATACAATATACCTGTGTGTCAGGTACTATGTTATATATATATAATATATACCAATATACAATATACCTGTGTATATACAATATACCTGTGTATCAGGTACTGTTATTTAATTATTCCACTGACATTAATATAAAAAATATTCTTATTTTGAACAAGAGGAATACCTCCAACAAAGACAGACTCTCTAGTCACTGATAATTTATGAACTTTATTCATTAGCTAAAAATACTAAGTACTTCAAACATTAATTTAAAAATTCAAAAAATGAAGTGCAAGTGAAAACATTCACACACACACACACACACACACAAATCTGTACACAAATATTCATAGATGCTTCATTGCTCTCTATAGCCCAAACCTGGAAACAACTGAAATGTCCCTCAATGATTGAAAAGGCAAATGAACTAGGATACGTAACATTATTAAACACTAATTGGCAAGAGAAAGTAGTGAATTTTTACATTATTGAAGTATTGTTGATTCTCAACGTTTCAGGTATACAGCAAAGTGATTTCATTATACACACACATACACGCACACACATACACGTACACACATACACGCACACACATACACGCACACACATACACACACACACATGCACACGCACACATACAAGTAGGGCATGGCAACCCACTCCAATATTCTTGCCTGGAGAATCCTCATGGACAGAGGGGCCTGGAGGACTGCAGTTAGGGGTCACCAAGAGTCAGACATGACTGAACAGCCATGCACACACACACACATATGTATGTATATATATAGACACATATATACAGGCTTCCCAGGTGGCACTAGTTGTAAAGAAGCTGTCTTCCAATGCAGGAGGTGTAAGAGATTCGGGTTTGATCCCTGGGTCAGGAAAATCCCCTGGAGGAGAGCATAGCAACTCACTCCAGTATTCTTGCCTGGAGAATTCCCATAGACAGAGGAGCCTGTCCATAGGGTCGCAAGGAGTTGGACATGACTGAAGTGACTTAGCATGAAGTGAATTAGCATGCATGCATACACACACACACACACACACACACACACACACACACACACACATTTTCTTTTCCAGACTCTTTTCCATTATAGGTTATTTATTACAAGACATTGAATATATTCCTTGAGCTATACAGATACAGTAGGTTCTTATGTTTCTATTTTATATATAGTAGTGTGTATATGTCAATTCTAAATTCCTCATTTATCCATCCTCCCCAATATTTCCCCCTTGGTAACTATAAGTTTATTTACTATGCTTGTGAGTCCATCTCTGTTTGGTCAATAAGTTCATTTGTATCATGTGTTTTTGATTCCACATGTATCATATATTTGTCTTTCTCTGTCTGATTTACTTCACTTAGTGTCTCTAGGTCCATCCATGTTGCTGCAATTGGTGCAATTTAATTCTTTTTTATGGCTGAGTAATATTCCATTGTGCTTTTCGTGTGTGTGTGTGTGTATAGCACATCTTTATCCATTTATCTGTAGATGGACACTTAGGTTGCTCTCATGTTTTGGCTATTGTAAATAGTTCTGTTATGAACACTGGGGGTACTGTATCTTTTCAGATTAAAGTTTTCAGCTTTTCTGGACATATGTAGGAGTGGAATTGCTGAGCCATATAGTAACTCTATTTTTAGTTTTTTAAGGAATCTCCATAATATTCTCCATAGTGGCTGTACCAAGTTACATTCCCACCAACAGTGTAAGAGGGTTCAGAAAGGAATGAATTATTGACACATGCAACAACTTGGATGATTCTCAAGGGAATTGTGTTAAGTGAAAAAAATCAATCTCAAAAGATTATATACTATATAATTTCACTTATGTATGCATTCTTGAAATGAAAAAATTATAGAGGAGGAGAACTAATGAGTAGTAACCAGAGGTTAAAGGAAGGAATAAGTGCATTTAGCTATAAATACGTAGCCCAAGAAATCCTTGAGACAGAACATGCTGATGTTTTCATATGAATCTACACATATGACAACAAAGGTCCGTCTAGTCAAGGCTATGTTTTCTGCAGTAGTCATGTATGGTTGTGAGAGTTGGACCATTAAGAAAGCTGAATGCCAAAGAATTGATGCTTTTGAACTGTGATGTTGGAGAAGACTCTTGCAAGCTCCTTGGATTGCAAGAAGATCAAACCAGTCAATCTTAAAGGAAATCAATTCTGAATACTCATTGGAAGGACTGATGCTGAAGCTCCAATACTTTGGCAATCTGATGCAAAGAGCCAACTCATTGGAGAAGACCACGATGCTGGGAAAGATTGAAGGCAGGAGTAGGAGGGGACAACGGAGGATGAGGTGGTTGGATGGCCTCATCGACTCAAGGTACATGAGTTTGAGCAAGTTCTGGGAGATGGTGAAGCACAGGGAGGCCTGGCGTGCTGCAGCCCATGGAGTCGCAGAGAGTAGGACAAAACTGAGCAACTGAACAACAACACATATGACAAAATTGCACAGAACTAAATAGGATACAAAAACACAAATGAGTGCATGAAAAACTGGTAACAAAATATAAATGAGATTGATTCATTTTATCAATGATAATCTCCCTGTTTCCCAAAGCCCCATATTCAGTATAGAGCAGGTTGAACATTTGCCTCCAAACAGTGCTTTTTCCAGTACTAAATCAGAACAGTCTCTGTTGTAGGTAAATGTCCTGGATACTACAGAACAGCAGCTATTTAGAATGAATCTAGGGGACTTCCCTGGTGGTCCAGTGGTTAAGAATCTGCCTGCCAATGCAGGAGACACGGATTCAATCCCTGCTCTGGGAAGATTCCATGTATTGCCGGGAAACTAACCCCACGTGCCACAACTACTGAGTCTGAGCTTTGAAGACTGCATGCTGCAACTACTGAGCCCACACGCCCTAGAACCCATGCTCCACAACAAGAGAAGCCACCACAATGAGACTCCCACACCCCACAGCTAGAGAGCAGTCCTGCTCATCACAGCTAGAGAGAGCTCGCGTGCAGCCCAAAGACTCCCCACAGTCAGAGGTAAAATAAATAAATAAAACTTTTTAAGTAAATAGAAAGAGAATGAATTTAGTAACTTAAATAGTGGGTTTTGTGTATGGATTTTTCTGTCACAACAAGGGGATAGTTAATTTCATGTCACTACCACCTGGAATTTTGTTTTACTTTCCTTTGCCCTTTGACCACCAGAAAAACCTGATCACTGTCTCAGCAACATCTCTAAAAGCCACCCTTGTTCTTTCATAAAATGTCATGTAAAATAGTAGCTTAAAAATCCAAAATCTAAAAGTAGTACAATTTCATTACCCATGGGTTTGCAAGAGAACTATCACTTCTGAGAGTGGCTTGCCAGGCGGTGCCACTGGTAGAGAACCTGCCTGCCAATGCAAGAGCTGCAGGAGGCACAGGAGCTGGAGGAGGCACAGGTTCCATCCCTGGGTCGGGAAGATCCCCTGGAGGAGGGCACGGCAATCCACTCCAGGATTCTTGTCTGGAAAATCCCATGGACAGAGGAGCCTGGTGGACTACAGTCCACAGGGTTGCAGAGTCAGACATGACTAAGGTGACTTAGCACGCATCACTAATTCCATCATTAAATCGCTTTGTTTGCCACAACCACTCTCTCAGTGGCTGAGCTGTTGCAGACTGGACAGTCAGGTGGAGTGTATCATAGTGAAGTCATGGGATCCATAGTTCATTTCCCAGAAAAATGTTCTAGCTGGTTCCAGTCTTCCCCTTAATTTCTAAAGTGCAATTCTATTGCCTTTTCTTACAATGTCACTCAAATATTTGAAATCAGTCATCAAATTGCCCAAATCATCTTTCTCCAAGTTGCTGAATACACTCCAATTGGTTTATGTCTCATTTGAGGTGGGAGGACCAGAGACGGACTATATAGTGACTCTAAGTGGAATATTCCCACCATAGAGCAAGCTTAATCTCCAGTTATTCTAAACACAGTGCTTATTTGTAGCACAGACAAGTTTACATGAGTCTCCTTGACATCCAATCACTACTTATGAAATTTTACATGCTACTTCTAAGCCATATTTCCCTTTTCCCTTAACCGTGCAATTGGGTGTTGTTTGTTTCTTTGTATTACTTTCTTTTTTACCAAGAGATAAGTCATTCATACATTCAAAGATATTAAATGCCTTAAATATCTATTTAGCCTAGCATTTTTATTAGTCATAAAGTTATAGAAATCAACAGGCTCCATTTTCAAAAAGGTCAGAGCTGAGGGGGATTGGGAGGGAAGACAAGCCACACAACCTGATTTTATTAGGGTGTGATGAAAGTATGCAAAGAACAAATAAAAGAGTGTCACTGTGTCAGCCTATCATGCTCAGTCAGCCTGGGTTGGGGAGAGGTGGAGAAGTGTTCATAAGAGATTGCAATTCTCAAGCTGGGCCTCAAAGAACAAGAAGGTAGCCAAGGAAATCCCTGAGGGGAAGTGATCAAGGGTATTCCCAGTAGAGCAATCAGCATGGGCCCTTCATGATGTTGCATGTTCTCAATGTGACCATTCTGTTAGGCTCAAGACTTATTCCATAGAAACCTTGGACCTCAATACCACTGCTTAATATGTTAGTTATCTTGTCAAGGACAAATTTGATAAGCATTTCTTAGGTTTTTTCCACCCAAGTCTCTGATTAAAAGGCTGCTTGTCCTATTGTACTGGAGAAGGAAATGGCAACCCACTCCAGTGTTCTTGCCTGGAGAATCCATGGACAGAGGGGCCTGGTGGGCTGCAGTCCATGTGGTCGCTAAGAGTCGGACATGACTGAGTGACTTCACTTTCACTTTTTATTTTCATGCATTGGAGAAAGAAATGGCAACCCACTCCAGGGTTCTTGCTTGGAGAATCCCAGGGACGGGGGAGCCTGGTTGGCTGCCATCTATGGGGTCACACAGAGTTGGACACAACTGAAGCGACTTAGTAGTAGTAGTGTCCTATTGTACAAGGTGTATTTCTACTCTTCTCTGAAAGATTATTATGAGGAAACTTCCAAAATGTCTGCCTAAAAGTCAGACAATAACCACTGAGTCATCTTGATCAATTAGACCAATAACTTTCTAAAACAAAAAAAGGAAGGAAGNGCGACTTAGTAGTAGTAGTGTCCTATTGTACAAGGTGTATTTCTACTCTTCTCTGAAAGATTATTATGAGGAAACTTCCAAAATGTCTGCCTAAAAGTCAGACAATAACCACTGAGTCATCTTGATCAATTAGACCAATAACTTTCTAAAACAAAAAAAGGAAGGAAGGAAGGAAGAGAGGGAGGCAAGGAGGGAGAGACGGAGGGAGGAAGAAGAACAGAACAAGGTACCTTCATTAATTGATTTGTAAAATATGCTGATTTCCAGTGGTTGCAAAGTGCCTTCTGAACTGGCCAGAAGAATTAAACACAGGCCATTTGAAGTCTTTAACTCAGCCACAGGTACAGGTGAATTGCTCAGTCAATGCTGGAAACTAAAGATGTTTAGGAATCCTAATCTTTAGTGTTGTGAATAATGAAGAAAGTCGCAATAACTACCCACCTCCTTGTTTCAGACCTTAACCTCCAGCTGGCCCTCAGGTGGCCACACAGTTTAGGCATTCCCCCCACCTAAGGATGTTAGTGCGCCCCCCAGGCTAGGATGTGCTTGTAGTGGATTCCTGCCAAGGGCCCCATCCAGGAAAAGCAAGTGGGGATGGGTAGGTACTAGGACATCTCTCAGCCAAGAAGATTGCCTGAATCAAGATTGCCAGGAGAAATATCAATAACCTCAGATATACAGATGACACCAACCTTATGGCAGAAAGTGAAAAAGAACTAAAGAACCTCTTGATGAAAGTGAAAGAGGAGAGTGAAAGTGTTGGCTTAAAGCTCAACATTCAGAAAACGAAGATCATGGCATCTGGTCCCATTGCTTCATGGCAAATAGATGGGGAAACAGTGGCTGACTTTATTTTGGGGTCTCCAAAATCACTCCAGATGGTGATTGCAGCCATGAAATTAAAAGATGCTTACTCCTTGGAAGAAAAGTTATGACCAACCTAGACTGCATATTAAAAAGCAGAGACATTCTTTTGCCAACAAAGGTCCGTCTAGTCAAGGCTATGGTTTTTCTAGTGGTCATGTATGGATATAAGAGTTAGACTGTAAAGAAAGCTGAGTGCCAAAGAATTTATGCTTTTGAACTGTGGTGTTGGAGAGGACTCTTGAGAGTCCCTTGGACTGCAAGGAGATCCAACCAGTCCATCTTAAAGGAGATCAGTCCTGGGTGTTCATTGGAAGGACTGATATTGAAGCTAAAACTCCAATACTTTGGCCCCCTGATGCAAAGAACTGACTCATTTGAAAAGACCCTGATGGTGGGAAAGATTGAGGGCAGGAGGAGAAGGGGACAACAGAGGATGAGATGGTTGGATGGCATCACTGACTCAATGGACATGGGTTTGGGTGAACTCCAGGAGTTGGTGATGGACAGGGAGGCCTGGCATGCTGCAATTCATGGGGTCACAAAGAGTTGGGCACAACTGAGTGAATGAACTGAACTGAACAACCAAGAAGACTGTGCCTGACAGAACAGCCTCGCCTTCTAACTGAGGAAGGGTCTTTCTATAGGATTGCCACTGCCTTCACCCACCACTATCACCAACCCGGCTTGAATTTCTGTCGGAGCCAGGCCTGATCTTCATTGGTCCTTCTTCCTTCTGGTCCCTGGCAAAGACTTCTCTTTTACTGATCATTTACCCCTAAGACTCAGAGAAATTGGAAACTTAACCATCACTGAATGAATTGGTCCACGGTAGGAACCTTGAGNCACTGCCTTCACCCACCACTATCACCAACCCGGCTTGAATTTCTGTCGGAGCCAGGCCTGATCTTCATTGGTCCTTCTTCCTTCTGGTCCCTGGCAAAGACTTCTCTTTTACTGATCATTTACCCCTAAGACTCAGAGAAATTGGAAACTTAACCATCACTGAATGAATTGGTCCACGGTAGGAACCTTGAGGGAGAAGGCAATGGCACCCCACTCCAGTACTCATGCCTGGAAAATCCCATGGACAGAGGAGCCTGGTAGGCTGCAGTCCATGGGGTTGCGAAGAGTCAGACACGACTGAGCGACTTCACTTTGACTTTTCACTTTCATGCATGGGAGAAGGAAATGGCAACCCACTCCAGTATTCTTGCCTAGAGAATCCCAGGGATGGGGGAGCCTGGTGGGCTGCCATCTATGGGGTTGCACAGAGTCAGACACGACTAAAGCGACTTAGCAGCAGCAGCAGCAGAAACCTTGAGACACTTGCTCCTTGGAAGGAAAGCTATGACAAACCCAGACAGCATATTAAAAAGCAAAGGTATCACTTTGCTGACAAAGGTTCTCATAGTCAAAGCTATAGTTTTTCCAGCAATCACATATGTATGTGAGAATTGGACTATAAGCAAGGCTGAGCACTGAAGAACTGATATCTTCAAATGGTGGGGCTAGAGAAGACTCTTGAGAATCCCTTGGATTGCAAAGAGATCAAACCAGTCAATCCTAAAGGAAATCTACAACGAATACTCATTGGAAGGACTGATGCTGAAGTTGAAGCTCTAATACTTTGGCCAACTGCTGCAAAGAGCCAATTCACTGGAAAAGATCCTGATGCTGGGAAAGACTGAAGGCAAAGGAGAATAGGGCGGCAGAGGATGAGATGGTTAGATAGCATCCATGACTCAATGGACATGAATCTGAGCAAACTCCAAGAGATAAGGAAGGAGAGGGAAGCCTGGTGTGCTGTAGTCCATGGGGTCACAAAGAGTCGGACACTGCTTAGCAACTGAACAACAACAGGCACCTTGGGGTTGAAGGGCTAAGAAAAATAATCAAAATGTGCTAATAACATTTTAAAAGTTCAGGTTTCTGTCTTCTTTTGGAAAGCTATACAGAGCAATCAAAGGCAGACTCTGAGTGGAATGCAAAAATGCATTCTCTGCAGTGGAATACAATAGACATACAGGTTTCCCTTTGGAAATGCAAGGCACTCTATAGAACTCTATAATATCAGCAGGGCCTGCCTGACTCATGGAAGTTGCTATCTGGCCCCAGCAGGCGTTCTAATCTGCAACCTTCGTCGTAGGGAGGCAAATTTTCTTACTCTTTTAAATGACACCTTCAACAATGTGTCTTAGAGAATCCCTCCTGGGGCAGGAGGCTCACTGTCCAACAGTTCACAGAATGCACTTATCCCTTGCGAAGATTCAGACTACACTTTAGACATTAGGAATACAAAAAATGGAAGGGAGAAAAATAGAAAAAGGATGTAACATGGAAATTTGGTCAAAGGAGTTAGGGATTTAAGAAAAAAAATAAGGTACACTTGTTTACTGACCACTGACTATGGCAAGGCACCATACTAAGTGTTTTAACATGCATTTTTTTCTTTTTTCAGTATTTTCCAAATTTTCCTAGTGTTGCTTTAGCCTCTCAGAGTCTTAATCTTGGAGATTCTGATTCACCAGGTCTGTGCTGAAGCTGGAAACAAGTCCTTTAGCAAGGACTTCTAGGGATTTTAATGGTTAGGGATTTTGGTAAATATTGCATGATCTTATTTAATCTTGAAAATGAAAGTCACTCAGTTGTGTCAAAGTCTTTGCAACCCCATGGACTGTAGCTCACCAGACTCCTCTGTCCATGGAATTCTCCAGGCAAGAATACTGGAGTGGGTAGCTATTCCCTTCTCCAGGGGATCTTACCAACCCAGGAATCGAACCTGGGTCTCCCTGATTGTAGGTAGATTTTGTACTGTCTGAGCCACCAGGGAAGCCATAACTCTATAAGGAAGGTACTATTTCCATCGGAAAACCACAATTCAATTAGTTAATTTTCACAAAGACACGCTGCTAGTGAATTTAAGAGTTCACATAAATCAGGAGTCCACAGGCTATGGCCTGTGGGCAAATCCAGCCCACTGCCTATTTTTCTTATATTTATTATGGTAAAATAAATACAACACAAAGCTTACTATTTTTAACCATTTTTTAAAAAGATGGCTCCCAAGGAGCCATGAAGCCACAGGAGGTAGTAGGAAATGATCAGGATAATTTTTCTTATTAGTATTACTTATTTATTTTTTTTGGCTGCTTTCAGGCTTAGTTGCAGCATGCAGGATTTTTCCTTGTGGCTCTTTGTTGGGGGGGGGGCTCTCTATTGCAGCATGCAGGCTTTTCTCTAGTTGTGGTATGTGAGCTTTCTAGTTGAAGCATACAGGATTAGTTGCCCTGTGGTATATGGGATCTTAGTTCCCTGACCAGGGATGGAACCCGCATCCTCTGCATCAGCGGGTGGATTCTTATCCAGGGGCAAGTGTCAGTCCCTCAGTCGTGTCCGACTCTTTAAGACTCCATGGACTGTATGTAGCCTGCCAGGCATCTCTGTTCATGGGATTACTAGAGCAGATTGCCATTTCCTTACCCAGGGGATCTTCCCCATCCAGGGATGGAAGCCAGGTCTTCGGCATTGCAAGCAGATTCTTTACTGTCTAAGCCACTCAGGGACTCACTGGACCACCAGGGAAGTCCCCATTTTAACCACTTTAAGTGTACAGTTCAGCGGCATTAGTTACACTCACACTCTTGTGTCACCAACACACTACGCATTCCAGAATTTTTTCATTTTCCCAAACTGAAACTTCATACCCATTAAACCATAAGGCCTCATTCTCCCATCCTCCCTCTCCCTGTAACCAACATTTCATTTCCTGTCCCTATGAATCTGATCACTTCAGGTGTTTCATATAGGTGAAATCATACACCACTTGTCCTTCTGCAACTGGCCTGTTTCACTTAGCATGATGTCCTCAAGGTTCTTTCATGTTGTAGCATATGCCAAAATTTACTCCCTTTGTAAGGCTAGACAACACTCCTCCTATGTATATATTACATATTTTGAGGAGATGAATGTTTAATTTCATTTCATTTTAACTAGTTAACATTTATTTATTGTTAATTGGGGGATGATTGCTATACAATACTGGGTTTGTTTCTGCCATACATCAGCATGGATCAGCCATAGGCACACAGATGTCCCCTCCCACCTCCCACCCCATACCACTGCTCTAGGTTATCATCGAGCACTGGCTTGGAGCTCCCTGCATCATACAGTAAATTTCTGTTGTTTATGCCACAGTTTGAAAATCTATCCGTCAGTGGACACTTAGATTTCTTCCGGGTTTTGTGGCTGTTGTCAATATTGCTGCTAACTGCTATGAACATGGGTGTACAAATATCCGTTTAGGTCCTTGCTTTCAATTCTTTGGGGTAAATACCAAGAAGTGAAATTGCTGGATCATATAGTAATTTTATCTTTAATATTTTGAGAAACTGCCATACTCTTTTCCACAATGGCTGCAACATTTTATGTTCCCAACAGCAACACACAAGGGTTCCAATTTCTCCATCTCCCCACTGACACATATTATGTTCTGGATTTTTTTTATTTTATTATTTTTTTAATTTTTAATTTTTAATTTTTTTCCATCTCAGGTGTACATGAGTTCCCAATCTTGAACCTCCCNTAAGTCACTTCAGTCATGTCCGACTCTGTGTGACCCCATAGATGGCAGCCCACCAGGCTCCCCCATCCCTGGGATTCTCCAGGCAAGAACACTGGAGTGGGTTGCCATTTCCTTCTCCAAAGCGTGACAGTGAAAAGTGAAAGTGAAAGTGAAGTCGTGCCAGACTCTTAGCGACCCCATGGACTGCAGCCTACCAGGCTCCTTTGTCCATGGGATTTTCCAGGGATTTGACCATTTAAGCAAGAGTTTATTTCTGGCTCTATTCTTTCCCATTGGCTCAGATAGTAATCTGCCTGAAATTCAGGAGACTTGGGTTCAATTCCTGGGTCGGGAAGATCCCCTGGAGATAGGAATGGCAACCCACCCCATCTTACCTGGAGAATTCCATGAACAGAGGAGCCTAGCAGGCTGTAGTCCATGGGGTCTCAGAGTTGGACATGACTAACACTTCCATTGCATTTCACTATGCTAGCACCACACTATTTTTACCTTAGTTATGCAGTATGTTTTGAGACCAGGAAGTGTGAGACTTCCAACTTTGTTTTTCAAGATTATTTGACTATTTGAGATCTTTTGAAACTACATACGAATTTTAAGATAAACTGACATTCTTTGAATTCAATGTATGACTGAGTCCTCGCTGACTCAGAATAATCTGCTCTTCATGTGTGTGTTGGTGAGTCAGTCATGTCCCACTCTGTGACCTCATGGACTGCAGCCCATCAGGATCCTCTGTCCATGGGATTTCCCAGGAAAGAATAGTGGAGTGGGTTGCCATTTCCTTCTCCAGGGGATCTTCCTGACCCAGGTATAGAACCCAGGTCTCCTGCACTGTAGGCAGATTCTTTACCATCTGAGTCACCAGGGAAGGCTTTTTCCCAAAATTCTCTCTAATACTGATGCTCTCTTTCAAAAGAATTTGTTCATATAAAATTTCAGTATATGTATAACACATTCTTTCAGTGTCTGCTATATACCAGTGACAGGTTTTTTCTTTAAATTTATGATTCCCTTCACAATCCAGTAGCATTATTATGCAATATTCAAATTTTTTCTAAGATACTACTTCCTAGTAAAAAAAAAAGAAATCCATTATCTGAAGTTTTAAAGAAGTTTGCCATTACCACCATATGCACTAGCAGCAATGTCATTGATATATATCTTATCATGCTAAACCAGAATATAATTTCCATAAATAGTTCTTGTTTATGTACCAACTGACCGCAGGAAATATCTAGACCTTTCCAGATGCCATCTCAAAGCAACACAGGGGAATAATCATTATCATCACTCCCAGCCTTCTCTGTCTCAATAATGGCACTTCAGTCTACCAGTTACTTAAACCAGAAACCTGGGAATCACCCTTGACATCTCTTTTTTCTTCATCCCTACATTCAATTTATTGATGAGTTCTGTCCATTCTGTCTTTATAATACCTTCTAGGTCTTTCCCCTTCTCTCCATTTACACTGTCAACTCTAAACGGAAGTCCACTATCATTGTTGTCCCTGATACTAAGTATGTTAATTGGTCTGCCTGTTTCTTCTTGTCTCCCTTCAATCCATTCTCCACTCAGCAGCCAGAAGTCACAGTCTCCCTCCTCATCTAAAACTCAGTGACTGCCCATGTCATTTACAATAAAATCCAATCCCCTGAGCATGACTGAGGTTTGAGAGGCTCCGAACCGACCTAAGCATTTCAAACCTAAGACAGTCTATGACCATACTCCACTTGTTTCTTAAGCTACAACCACATCACCTTCCTCCAGGTTCCTCAGACATTCCACATCCTCTCCCACAGGGGCCTCTAGAGATGTTGGGTCCTTGTCCTGGCATAGCCTTCCCCCTTTCTTCTCTTGAAATTGGCCATCTCCTATTTAGCCTTCAAAGCTCTGCTCAAATGTCACTTCCCCAGAAAGACTTTTCTAACCAGCCAGGTTAATATTGGTTTGCCATCTGCACCCTGGCTTTCCCTCCTAGCATTCTGTTGCTTGTTGTTTCTGTTTAGTCAGTCAGTTGTGTTGGACTCTTTTGTGACCCCATGGAGCATGGCTTGAAAGTGAAAGTCACTCAGTCCTGTCCAGCTGTTTGTGACTGCATGGATTATAACCTGCCAGGATCCTCTGTCCATGGAATTCTACAGGCAAGAATACTGGAATAGGTAGCTGTTCTCTTTTCCAAGGGATCTTCCCCACCCAAGAATTGAGCACAGGTCTCCCACATTGCAAGTGAAGTCTTTACCGTCTGAGCCACCAGGGAAGACTGTGGCTGGTCAGGCTCCTCTGTCCATGGAGTTATTTTCCTCCAAATATCTTCTGCAATCTGATACATTTTTGTTTACTTCTTTCTCCCCCATTATATAAATTCTAATAAGGCAAAGACTGTTTCTGATTTCACCACTTTATAACCATGCCTAACACATTATTGCTTAATCGTTCAGTCATGTCTGACTCTTTGCAACCCCATGGACTGTGAGCCTGCCAGGCTCCTCTGTCTGTGGGATTTCCCAGGCAAGAATACTGGTATGGGTTGCCATTTTCTTCTCCAGGGGATCTACCTAACCCAAGGATTGAATTTGCATCTCCTGCATTGACAGGTAGATTCTTTACCACTGAGCCACCTTGAAAACCCCTCACACATTTTAGGCCCTCATTAAAAAATTGTTAAATGAATCAAAGGACAAAAGAAGACATCGAGGCTTGAAACTAGACAGTATTTATTAAAGGTAAGAGTTAAATAATTGTCTGCGCCAGAAATAGAACCATAATACTCTCCATTTTCATCTAGCACTGGAGCCACTGAATCATCCTTTTCCTAAAGGATATAAAGCATTGCGGAAGGAATGATGCTGAAGCTGAAGCTCCAGTACTTTGGCCACCTCATGCGAAGAGGTGACTCATTGGAAAAGACTCTGATACTGGGAGGGGTTGGGGGCAGGAGGAGAAGGGGACGACAGAGGACGAGATGGCTGGATGGCATCACTGACTTGATGGACGTGAGTCTGAGTGAACTCTGAGAGTTGGTGATGGACAGGGAGGCCTGGTGTGTTGCGATTCATGGGGTCGCAAAGAGTAGGACACGACTGAGTGACTGAACTGAACTGAACTTCTCATAATACATGGAATGAAACTGCAAAAACTAAAGACTTTCAGAATCCAAAATGCTAATTCCAAAGCTGCTGCATTCCATGACTAATGTGAACTATCAGTATACTATCAGTACTATAGACTCAGCTATTTGAATATGACTGTTAATTCTTAATCAGTAATTATTCACAGCTCTTTTAAAACTGCAAAAGAATATTTGCCACTTTACTGTATGTTTCACTGATGCATAACATCAATATCATGCCTTATTTTACTGCTAAACTTGAAATAATGAAAGTTCTAATGAGGAGTTCATATAACCAGCTTTCATCATAATATCATAAATATTTGTTCTGATGACTCTGGGTACTGTGGTTCATTTGTACCTGCTAGTCTTCTAGTTATCTCTTTGTGTTTAAATTTGAGAAATCCTGAAAAAATGACTGTTATAAGTTTTACTAGAAATATCAAAGATTGCATGGCAAATTGCTTTGAAGGTTTTCTATTTTATATCACTTATTAATCACAGACTGTGCAAGTTGGAAAAAATAAAAGCCATAATGCTTGCATGAAGTCATAAAAATGTCTAATAAACATTTGAATTCAACAGACTGCTTTGATTTCCAACTTTATAGAATTTCTTCAAAACTCTTCTCAGAATTGATTACTTTTCCATATTCAGTCTATGAGGAAAGTTCCCGCTTAGTTCTGACAACTCTTATAGTCTCCAGATGTGCATCTATCCCCTTTATAATCATTGTTTCACAGTGGCATATATAATCTCCTATTATACATGAACTCCTATTCTCGCTTATTCTTATACATCATGTCCATCTTCTTCGTTAAATCATAGCCCTCTTGGGATGGAAGTCACATCTACACTTATTTCCTTTGGACCTTTCCCCACAGCCTTGCAAAAACTCTCTGCCCATTGTAGCTACTTAATAAACATTGGCTCATTGCCTGAAGGAAGCGACTGACAATCTAGTCATAAAGAATTCACAGTGGTGCATAAATTCATCAATTTAATTTTTTATGTTCCTCTGAGAGGTGATTAACAAAATATTTTCTAATCTTAACTGAGATCAACTCTGGCCACCAGACAAGAAAAGGAACAAAGTGTCACTTACACTCATGGCTGTCTAATTTTGTGACAGCAGGCTTTTCAGTGTGTAAAAGTTAAACTTATATAAATGAAAGCATAAAAGAATGTGCTCATTGGTGTGGATTTTTTTGAATTTGCTTCTTTCCTTACTGTCCAGATTTGTAATATATGATATCAACTTGGAAGACATACTAACAATCATATTTCCTAAGAGAAGGAAAACATTTCATCAAATAATACAAAACTGCAAAATATTAATAACACATTGTTCATTTGTCGGAGGGAGGGTGGGCTTTGAATCTGGATACTCCTGGATTTGATCTTGGTTCTGCCACTTTCTCATTATGTGACCTTGCATGAGCCACTGATTCTATCAGAGTCTTGGTTAATTCAACTGTAAAAAACATTAAAAAAAAATCTACCAGACAGCATTGTTTTAAGGATTAAACAAGTTAGAACCTGTAAAATGTCAAGTACTGTTAGTGTGAACCAACCTCTAGCTAATATTTTTATTAAATTTTCTTCCACAACAGCTTCTATTTTGTTACAGATATTGGTTGCTAGAGGGGGAGGTGGTGAGGGGAAGAAATTGTGTAATCTTTTCACAGATCAGATAATAGCGGTAACAGGGAGCAATACTCCCCATGCCAATTTCTCCCCCGCCACTGCTCCACCTCCTCACTACAAGCAAGGTTCATCAGCAACAGCAGTCAAAATATCAGTCTGCAGCATGCCTTGCACGACATTTATTTGCATAGTTTTCCTCTCTGTTCTTACAATACTTTCATTCTGAAACAGAAGATAGGGTTATGGCAAGCTCTAGGGACTGCCTGCCAAAATCTTCAATCATTAAGGCTCATCAGTCTCAAGTCGGGTTAAATGCCCCCAAACGTCTCCTTCCAGGCCTCATACATGTCACCAGAAATCTTTCTCGTACAGTTTGTGTGTGCCCAGCACCCACCAATTCTTCTGCTCAGTGTCCATGAATATATTTGCTAAATGAATAAGCCTCTCTATGAAACCTGCACTATTCTCCCCCAGAACCTATTCAATAAATCTCTTTTTCTTTTTTTTTCCAGGTACTTTGCTGGTGGCTCAGATGATAAAGCGTCTGTCTACAATGCGGGAGACCTGGGTTCAATTCCTGGGTTGGGAAGATCCCCTGGAGAAGGAAATGGCAATCTACTCCAGTACTATTGCCTGGAAAATCCCATGGACAGAGGAGCCTGGTAGGCTACAGTCCATGGGGTCGCAGAGTCGGACACAACTGAGCGACTTCACTTTCACTTTCTTTTTTTTTTCCTGTGGGCCCACCTTTCTGTTTGGATTAACCCAACCTCATTATTCCTTGATGTGTGGTTATGTGTTTCCTTGTCTTTTCATTTCTGCAAGATGGTGAAGTTCATGAAAGCGAGAACCCTTGGGTTTTCCCAAGAAGGGCTTGTGACAGCTTCTCACACAGTAGTGTTTAGTGAGAACTAACAATCTTGGGATTTTTAATAAGCAAGAAAGGCTATCAGAAGGGGGACTTCTGATCACACTTTGAGGAGAAAACACTGTCAGTCACAAAAGTTAGTACCACATAAATCTACTTTTTAATTCCCTAAAATAAGACAGGTCCACCAAAACTCTCTAGTCCAGGAATGAAAGAATGATGTGCTTTGGCATAAAACGTGCTGTGTTGTGTTGCTCAGCTGTGTCCGGCTCTTTGTGACCCCATGGACTGTAGCCCACCAGGCTCCTCTGTCCATGGGATTCTCTAGGCAAGCATCCTGGAGAGGGTTGCCATGCCCTCCTCCAGGGAGTCTTCCTGACCCAGGGATAGAACCCAGGGCTCCTGCATTGCAGGCAGACTCTTTACCGTCTGAGCCACCAGGGAAGTCCTTGGTTTAAAATGATAAAGGATAATGGTGATTAGGACAAACCTGATAGAATTTTTGACCATTGTCAAATAGTGTTGCCAACACTTCCAAGTTTTCACCAAAAGAAATGTATTTTATATAATAGTGTATTTTACATGTATTTTATATAATATCTCCCAAGTTTTTAAATATTGGAAACCAATTCATTTTAAAAGAATCAAAAACATTGTGCAAGCCAAACTAAAACCATTTTGGGTCAAAGGAGGCCTGTAAACTGTCGTTTTTAGCTCTCTTGTCTGGATTGATAGTAACCTTCCTAATTATTGAGGGATAACTTTAAGCCCCATGCTAGGAATTTGGCATTAATTATATTTGTGAATGCGCCTCCCTATGATCAGAGTACCACTGACCTGGAAAACATTAAGACACCCACTTCTCAGATGAAGAAACTGAGGCTTGCAGAATTTAAGTTACACACATTAGATGACAACATCAAACATGTCACATTTCCACAGGCGCACACTGATCTTTGTTTGACCGCAACATAAAAATGGCTTTGCGTCATGAGCAATTCCAAACACACTATTATTTCACATCTTGCTCTCCCATTGATTACTGAAATACCTGATCAAAGCAAAGTCAAGGTTGGAAACTGCTGCCCTATATTCTGAAATTGCTAAAGTTTGCTATATATCCTATGGAAATCCCACCTCAAGTTTACAACTATTAGTCTTCCAAAAGACAACCCACCACAAATACTGAAAAGAAAAAATTTTTAACTATTTTTATCCAAATATGAGATTGGAGCCAGGAAGAATATACACAAACAGGGGGAAAGTGAGAAAGATGGTGCTGACATTGGGAAAAGATTAAAACTAACGTGTTGCATTCAGCAAACGTTTTTGAGTAGACCACATTCAAAGCTCTGTGCAAGAAGTTATCTTAATACCCTGAGGCTAGGATGAGTTCAGGTTTGAAAGACACTTTAAACTTAGAATCAATAGGAATTGGTGACTACTGTGAAGTGGAGGGTATGGGAGAGGGGATAATCAGAGGTGATGCCTCAGAAAGCAAGAAGAGGCTGGTGGAGCCATTAACCAAGATGAAGGCACACAGGAGAGAGAGCACAGCTTGGTGTCCAGAGCATGGCGAGATGCGCTGACAGCAGAAGCGGGGTTCCAGAGGCCGCGGTAAAGTGGACAGAGGAGCCATCAGCAAGACAAGAGGCAGCTTGGGTGACGCTGAGCTGGATGGCAACGAGCTGGCACTGAGAGTCTGGAAGAAGACAGGAAATAGTTCAGGCATCTTTGCTTTCTGGGTGATTATTATGAACCACATAAAGAAGAGTCAGAAAATCACCAAATTTCCTGGAGGGACATGGGGATGGTGGCGGGGAACGGCACATTGGGAGTTGAGTTCCTACATCCCAAATGGTACTTTGCTGTCACAGTTCTGCAGTGTCCTTCTAAAACAATATCCTAGGGACTTCCCTGGTGGTCCAGTGGCTCAGATTCCACACTCCCAAAGCCAGGGGCCTGGGTTCAATCTCTGATTAGGGAACTAGATCCTACATGCTGCAACTAAGAGTTTGCATGCCACAACTAAAGATCCTGTGTGCCCCAAGACCCAGCACAGTGAAATAAATAATAAAAATAATAAATATTTTAAAAATAAATAACACACTTTCCTAGGTGCTTCATACTGAACAAATTCTCACTGTAGTTCAATTTTATGGATCATTGTTTGCAGCTTAAAATGTAATCAAGGGCAATGGGTTTTCAAACTGTGCTGTTCAAAGCCCTAAGGATTTTATGGAGGGGCTTAGAAGTCAAAGACCACTGAGAGAACAGATTTCTGGGCCCTTAATCCAACCAGTGAGATTCTCCCTTGATTTGTTTTACATAATGGGCTTCTCAGATACAGGTCCCAGTTAAAAAGAATTCCAGTGTTAAGTTGTTTTTTTTTTTTTTAAGATAAAAAAGCTTTAAAATTCACTGAAGTATCTTGGTCAATTACAAAGTGAAAAGTAATTTGTTATGCCTCATAATGTAATGCAGCTCATAAATTTTCCATAAATTACAGTAGATTTAAAGGTATCCAATTAATAACGTCACTATAACTAACATTTCTAGTTGCATGTTAGAAAGAGAAAAGAATAAAGATGTAACTAGTATGTTATGAATTTCTCAAAATCTGGCCACATTCACGGGAGTGTGTTGTTTACCTGAAAGTTATCCTTCACAACTGTTGACAGAAGTAAAGGTTGAGAACTAGTGATCTCAATGATATTCAAAGTCCTTAATGCATATAGAATGTCCAGTCCTTTCACTTCCAATCCAGAACCAGGGAAGAACAGGTGGTTCTCTAAAGGGTCAGAGAGTGAGGCACTTTTTAAGAGCCACAGCTCAGATCTCAAAAGCCTGGTATGTCATTTATCCCCTTTCAGAAAACAGCAACAAGTCTGGAGACCCACTGGTATCCCTCTTGTCATGCCCTGAAATAGTCATCGGCTGTTGACTCATTTTTGTGATTTGGTTTCCCATCTCGCATATATTCAATTTTGTTTTCCCTGTACTCCTACTTTTTCTATGCTGTGTGCTTAGTTGCTCAGCCATGTCCAACTCTTTGTGACCCCATGGACTGTAGCCTGCCAGGCTCCTCTGTCCATGGGGATTCTCCAGACAAGAATACTGGAGTGGGTTGCCATGCCCTCCTCCAAGAGATCTTCCCAGCCCAGGGATGGAACCCAGGTCTTCCGCATTGCAGGTGGATTCTTTACTGTCTGAGTCACCAGGGAATCTCTTTTGCTATATCACCTTAAAAGTTCCCCAAAAGACAGGATCCAATTTGGTTGGCAGGGCACTATCCAAAATGAAATTCCCCTGTGGTATGTTACAAAACATTTGAGGGAAGTCTCTGATATGCAAGACAGGGGCACAATAGACAGGTAGAGGAAAGAAAACCAGAGAGGCAATGCAGGGGGACCTAGATGCCAGATGCAGGATGCTTGGGACTGATGCACGGGGATGATCCAGAGAGATGGTGTGGGGTGGGAGAGGGGAGGGGGGGTCGGGATCGTGAGCTCATATACACTCGTGGCTGATTCATGTCAATGTATAGCAAAATGAATACAGTATTGTAAAGCAAAACAAACTAAAAAATAAACATTTTTGAAAAATAAAAAATAAAGGGTTTTTACACTTAAAAAATATATATATATGGATACATTCAGAGATGAAGAAAAAAAATATACATATCCATGAAACAATAGGATGATATAAAATGATATCTGGACATCAAAAAAGAGATCTTGAAAAAAATGAAAGGTGGTAGTAGAGTATCGGAGAAGAAAATGGCACCCCACTCCAGTGTTCTTGCCTGGAGAATCCCAGGGACGGGGAAGCCTGGTAGGCTGCAGCCCATGGGGTCGTGAAGAGTAGGACATGACTGAGCTACTTCCCTTTCACTTTCCACTTTCATGCACTGGAGAAGGAAATGGCAATCCACTCCAGTGTTCTTGCCTGGAGAATCCCAGGGACGGGGGAGCCTGGTGGGCTGCCATCTATGCGGTTGCACAGAGTCGGACACGACTGAGCAACTTCACTCTCACTTTTCACTTTCATGCATTGGAGAAGGAAATGGCAATCCACTCCAGTGTTCTTGCCTGGAGAATCCCAGGGACAGGGGAGCCTGGTGGGCTGCCGTCTATGGGGTCGCACAGAGTCGGACACGACTGAAGCGACTTAGCAGCAGCAGTAGTAGTAGAGTTATAGTGAAAAAGACAACAGTGAAAATAAAATAGGCTACTAAAAAAAGTCATTGGTTCCAAAAGAAAGCAGACAAATGTGAAAAGTGAACTATGATTAANTTCACAATAATGATAGTAAAGATAATTAAATATCTTGAAAACAGAATGGAGAAAATACAAAAATCAATTAACAAAGACCTAGAAGAATTAAAGAATAAACATACAGAGACAAACAACACAATTACTGAAATTAAAAATACTCTAGAAGGAATCAATGGCAGAATATCTGCAGCAGAAAAAAGAATCAGTGAGCTGGAAGATAAGATGGTGGAAATAACTTCTAAAGAGCAGAATAAAGTAAAAAAAAAATGAAAAGAACTGAGGACAGTCTCAGAGACCTCTGGGGCAATATCAAATACACCAACATTTGAATTTTAGGGGTCCCAGAAGAAGAAGAGCAAAAGAAACCTGGTGAGAAGATTTTTGATTATAGTTGAGAATTTCCCCAACATGGAAAAGAAATAGTCAGTTCTCCCATACAGGATAAACCCAAAGAGAAACAAGCCAAGACACATAATAATCAAACTAACAAAGACTAAATACAAAGAAAGAATATTAAAAGCAGCAAANAAACCTGGTGAGAAGATTTTTGATTATAGTTGAGAATTTCCCCAACATGGAAAAGAAATAGTCAGTTCTCCCATACAGGATAAACCCAAAGAGAAACAAGCCAAGACACATAATAATCAAACTAACAAAGACTAAATACAAAGAAAGAATATTAAAAGCAGCAAAGGAAAAGCAACAAGTAACATACAAGGGAAACCCCATACAATTAACAGCTGATCTTTCAGCAGAAACTCTGCAGGGCAGAAGAGAATAGAAGGATATATTTCAAGTACGGAAAGGGAAAAATCTACAACTAAGATTATTGTACCTGACAAAGGTCTCATTCAGAATTTATGGAGAAGTAAAAAGCTTTTCAGACAAGCAAAAGTTAAAAGAATTCAGTGCCACCAAACCCACTTTATAACAAATGTTAAAGGGACTTATATAGTCAATAAATACAAGAGAAGAAAAAGATCTACAATATCAAACCCCAAACAATTAAGAAATTGGCAATAGGAACATGGTGGTGGTGGTTTAGACACTAAGTTGCATCTGACTTTTGCAACCCCATGGACTGTAGCCTGCCAGGCTTCCCTGTCCATGGGATTCTCCAGGCAAGAATAATGGAGTGGGTT
The DNA here is from genome assembly GCA_006410615.1 of Neotragus moschatus. Lineage (NCBI taxonomy): Eukaryota > Metazoa > Chordata > Mammalia > Artiodactyla > Bovidae > Neotragus > Neotragus moschatus. Next base: position 1,060,425 of record SJYA01000762.1, on the reverse strand, counting down.
GCCATTTCCTTCTCCAGAGGATCTTCCCAACCCAGGACTTGAACCTCGGTCTCCTGCATTGCAGGCAAATTCTTTACTGACTTAGATATGAGGGAAGCCCTCAATAGGAACATACATATCAATAATTACTTTAAACTTAAACGGATTAAATGCTCCAACCAAAAGACGCAAACTGGCTGAATGGATACCAAAAAAAGACCCATAAATATGCTGTCTGCAAGAAATTCACTTCAGATCTAAAGACACATATAAAGTGAAAGTGAGATTATGGAAAAATATATTCCAGGGAAATGGGAAGGAAAAAAAAGCTGGAGTAGCAATCTTCATATCAGACAAAATAGATCTTAAATTAAAGAATATTACAAGAGATAAAGAAGGACACTACATAATGATCAAAGGATCAATCCAAGAGGAAGACATAACAATTGTAAATATCTATGTATCCAACCTAGGAGCACCTCAATACATAAGAGAAACACTAACAGACATAAAAGGAGAAATTGATAGTAACACAATAATAGTAGGCGATGTTAATACCCCACTCACACCAATTGACAGATCATCAGAACAGAAAATTAATAAGGAAATACAAGTCTTAAATGATACATTAGATGAGATGGATCTCATTGATATCTTCAGGACATTCCATCCTAATGCAGAAGAATACACTTTCTTCTTAAGTGCACATTCTCCAAGGTAGACCACATCTTGGGTCACAAATCAAACATCAGTAAATTTAAGAAAATTGAAATCATATCTGACCACAACACTATGAGACTAGATATCAATTACAAGGAAAAAACTGTAAAAAGCACAAACACATGGAGATTAAACAGTATGTTTCTTTTTTTATTTTTATTTTTACTATATTTTACTTTATATTACTGTATTGGTTTTGCCATACATTGACATGAATCCGTCTCAGGTGTACATGAGTTCCCAATCTTGAACCCCCCCCCATCTCCCACCTCATATCAACTCTGGATCATCCCCGTGCACCAGTCCCAAGCATCCTGTATCCTGTATCCAACCTAGACTGGCAATTTGTTTCTTACATGATAGTATACATGTTTCAGTGGCATTCTCCCAAATCATCCCACCCTCTCCCTCTCCCTCAAAGTCCAAAAGTCCATTCTGTACATCCGTGTCTCTTTTGCTGTCTCACATACAGGTTTATCATTACCATCTTTCTAAATTCCATATATATGAGTTAGTATACTGTATTGGTGCTTTTCTTTCTGGC
>SJYA01000762.1:1042607-1053692 GCA_006410615.1 Neotragus moschatus | reverse complement strand
ATATTGATTCTTCCAATCCATGAACATGGTATATTTCTCCATCTATTAGTGTCTTCTTTGATTTCTTTCATCAGTGTTTTATAATTTTCTATATATAGGTCTTTAGTTTCTTTAGGTAGGTATATTCCTAAGTATTTTATTCTTTTTGTTGCAATGGTAAATGGAATTGATTCCTTAATTTCTTTTTCTACTTTCTCATTATTAGTGTATAGGAATGCAAGGGATTTCTGTGTGTTGATTTTATACCCTGCAACTTTACTATATTCATTGATTAGCTCTAGTAATTTTCTGGTGGAGTCTTTAGGGTTTTCTATGTAGAGGATCATGTCATCTGCTAACAGTGAGAGTTTTACTTCTTATTTTCCAATCTGGATTCCTTTTATTTCTTTTTATGCTCTGATTGGTATGGCCAAAACTTCCAGAACTATGTTGAATAGTAGCGGTGAAAGTGGGCACCCTTGTCTTGTACCTAACTTTAGGGGAAATGCTTCTAAATAACCAACAGGTTACTGAAGAAATCAAAAAGGAAGTCAAAAAATTTCTAGAAAGAAATGACAATGAAAACACAATTCAAAACTTATAGGATGCAACAAAAGCATCTCAACAAAAGTTCTAAGAGGGAAGTTTACAGCAAAGCAATCCTATGTCAAGAAACAAGAAAAATATTAAATAGACAACTTAGCATTATACCTAAAACAACTGGAACAAAGAACAAAAAAAAATTAGCAGAAGGAAACAAATCATAAAGATCCAAACGGAAATAAATGAAAAAGAAATGAAAGAAACAATAGTAAAAATTAATAAAACTAAAAGCTGGTTCTTTGAGAAGATAAACCAAATTGAAAAACCTTTAGCCAGACTCAAGAAAAAAGGAGAGCAGAATCAAATCAACAAAATTAGAAATGAAAAAGGAGAGGTTACAGCAGACAATGCAAATACAAAGGATTATAAGAGACTATTATGAAGAACTATATGGCAATAAAAATGCATAACCTGGGGAAAATTGACAGATTCTAGAAAAGTTCAATCTTCCAAGACTAAACCAGGAAGAAATAAAAATTATGAACAACCCAATTACAAGCACTGACATTGAAGCTGTGATCAAAAATCTCCCAAAATAAAAAGCCCAAGACCAGATAGTTTCAGAGGAGAATTCTATCAAACACTTAGAGAAGAGTTGATGTCTATCACCCTAAAACTCTTTCAAAATAGTGCAAAGGAAGGAACACTTCCAAACTCATTCTACAAGGCCACCATCACCCTAGTACCAAAACCAGACAAAGACAACACAATAAAAGAAAACTACATGCCAATATCATTGATGAACATAGATGCAAAAAATCCTCAACAAAATTTTAGCAAACAGAATTCAGCAACACATCAGAAAGGTCATACACCATGATCAAGTTGAGTCTATTCCAGGGATGTAAGAATTCTTCAGTATATGCAAACCAATCAATGTGATACACCATATTAACAAATTGAAAGATTAAAAAATATGATAATCTCAGTAGATGCAGAAAAAAAGCCTTTGACAAAATTCATCACCCATTTATGATTAAAACTCTTTAAAAAAAAATGGGCATAGAAGGAACCTACATCAACACAACCAAGGCCATATATGATAAGCCTGCCTCAAACATTATTCTCAATGCTGAAAAACTGAAAGCATTCCCCTTAAAGTCAGGAACAAGAGAAGGGTGTCCACTTTCACCACTATTATTCAACATAGTTCTGGAAGTCCTAGCTACAGCAATCAGAGAAGAAAGAGAAATAAAAGGAATCCAGATCAAAGAAGAAGTAACACTCTCACTGTTTGCAGATGACATGATACTGTACTAAGAAAACCTCAAAAGTACCAGAAAATTACTAGAGCTAATCAGTGAATTTAGCAAAGTTGCAGGATACAAAAACAATTCACAGAAATCACTTATATTTCTATATACTAACAATGAAAAATCAGAAAGAGAAATTAAGTGATCAATCCCATTCACCATTACAAAAATAGAATAAAATATCTAGGGATAAACTTACCCAAGGAGACAAAAGAACTGTACACAGAAAATTATAAGACACTGGTGAAAGAAATCAAAGAAGACATAAACAGATAGAGAGATATTCCATGTTCCTGAGTAGGAAGAATCAATATTGTGAAAATGACTATACTACCAAAGGCAATCTACAGATTCAGTGCAATCCTTATCAAATTGCCAATGGCATTTTTCACAGAACTAGAGCAAAAAATTTCACAATTCATATGGAAGCACAAAAGACCCTGAGTAGCCAAAGCAGTCTTAAGAAAGAAAAATTGAGCTGGAGGAATCAACCTTCCTGACTTCAGATTATACTACAAAGCCACAGTCATCAAAACAGTATTATACTGGCACAAAAATAGAAATATAGACCAATGGAACAAGGTAGAAAGCCAAGAATAAACCCATGCACCTCTGGGTACCTTATTTTTGACTGAGGAGGCAAGAATATACAATGGGGCAAAGACAGCCTCTTCAGTAAATGGTGCTGGAGAAACTGGACAGCTACATGTAAAAGAATGAAATTAGAACACTTCCTAACACCTACACAAAGATAAACTCAAAATGGATTAAAGACCTAAATGTAAGACCAGAAAACATAAAATTCTTAGAGGAAAACATAGGCAGAACACTTGATGACACGCATCACAGCAAAATCCTCTATCACCCACCTCCTAGAGTAATGGAAATAAAAACAAAAGTAAACAAATGGGATCTAATTAAACTTAAAGACTTTTTCACAGGAAAGGAAACTATAAGCAAGGAGAAAAGACAACCCTCAGAATGGGAGAAAATAATAGCAAATGAAACAACTGACAAAAGATTCATTTCCAAAATATACAAGCAGCTCATACAATTCAATACCAGAAAAACAAACAACCCAATCAAAAAGTGAGAGAGAGACCTAAACAGACATTTCTCCAAAGAAGACATATAAATGGCTAACAAGCACATGAAAAGATGCTCAACATCGCTCATTATTAGAGAAATGCAAATCAAAACTTCAATGAGATACCACCTCACACTGGTCAGAATGGCCATTATCAAAAAGTCTACAAACAAGAAATGCTGGAGAAAAGAGAACCCTCTAGCACTGTAGGTGGGAATGTAAACTGATACAGCCACTATGGAAGACAGTATAGAGATTCCTTAAAAAAACTAGGAATAAAACCACCACATTCCACTCCTAGGCATATACCCTGAGGAAATAAAAATCAAAAAAGACACACGTATCCCATTGTTCATTGCAGCACTATTTACAATAGCTAGAACATGGAAGCAGCCTAGATGTCCATTGATGGATGAATGGATAAAGAAGTGGTGGTACGTATACACAATGGAATATTACTCAGCATAAAAAGGAACACATTTGAGTCAGTTCCACTGAGGTGGATGAACCTAGAACCTATTATACATGAAGTAAACCAAAAAAGAAAGATAAACATCATATTCCAAAGCATTTGTATGGAATCTAGAAAAATGGTACTGAAGAATTTATTTACAGGGCAGCAATAGAGAAACTCCAGTACTTTGTCCACCTCATGCAAGGAGTTGACTCACTGGAAAAGACTCTGATGCTGGGAGGGATTGGGGGCAGGAGGAAAAGGGGACAACAGAGGATGAGATGGCTGGATGGTATCACTGACTCGATGGGCGTGAGTCTGAGTGAACTCCGGGAGTTGGTGATGGACAGGGAGGCCTGGCGTGCTGCGATTCATGGGATCACAAAGAGTTGGACACGACTGAGCGAGTGAACTGAACTGAACTGAATAGAGAAACAGAGAGATTAGACTTATGGCCACAGGGAGAGGGGAGGAGAGGGTGAGATGTATGGAGAGAGTAACATGGAAACCTACATTATCATATGTAAAACAGATAGTCAACAAGAATTTGCTGTATGTCTCAGGAAACCCAAACAAGGGCTCTGTATCAACCTAGAAGGTTGGAATGGGAAGGGAAATGGCTGAAGGAGAGTCAAAAGGGAGGGGATATATGTATACCTGTGGCTGATTCATGTTGAAGTTTGACAGAAAGCAACAAAATTCTGTAAAGCAATTATCCTTCAATTAAAAAATTAATTAATAAGAAAAGAAAGAGGCACAAACTACTCAGTTTAAAATAAACTACAAGAATATATCATAAAACAGGGGGAATACAGCAAATGAGGAGCAAAACCTTTAAAAATTGTGAATCACTATTTTGTACACCTATAATTTATGTAGTATTATAAATTAATGAAAAATAAATTACTTATAAAAGAAAAAGAAAAAAAACTAACCTTAACAGACAAAGTTGTTATAGTGACAATCACCCTTTTACTTGAGCTTAATGAAATAGACTACTTAGTATGATATTTGCCATTGGCTTCTTATATATCATTTCAGTTCAGTCACTCAGTCGTGTCCGACTCTTTGCGATCCCATGAATCGCAGCACGCCAGGCCTCCCNGTCAGGGAAGCCTGGCGTGCTGCAGTCCATGGGGTCACAAAGAGTCGGACATGACTGAGTGACTGAACAACAAAACAACAATTCAAATGCTTGAATGCTAAGAATCTCACTTCAGTATATGCCTTTTTTTGAGGTTTAGGAAACTGAGTAACTGCCACACTTATAGTTAAGATAGTATCATGAAAAGTAAACCTGTTTCATCTTGGATCTCTTATATATGCTGTGCTTAGTCACTCAGTTGTGTCTGAATCTTTGCGACCCTGTGGACTGTAGCCCGCCAGGCTCCTCTGTCCATGGGGATTCTCCAGGCAAGAACACTGGAGTGGGTTGCAATGCCCTCCTCCAGGGGAATCTTCCCAACCCAGGGATCGAACCCAGGTCTCCTGCATTGAGGCAGATTCTTTACCATCTAAGCCTCCAGGGAAGCACTATATAACTTACTACAAACTCATAAACTCTAAGTTTGAAAGATAGACACGTGATTCCCACGTTAAGGATTGCTTGGATGTCCTGAGAAGCAGCTGAGAGGGTCTCTCAGTGAACCATCCAGTAGCTAAAGTGTTTGTTGTTTATTCCATTGCGGTACTTCTATATCTCCTGCAAGTTAGTTTTAAGTCTTATGGTTATGGCCATTTCCCCCCCAAAATTTACACACATGAGCTAATGTACACATTAGCCCTCACCTCAACATTGATGATTTAAAGGAAAGAAGTTGGCTTCTAGCCCAGTTTTCAACATATTAAGCCAACGGGAGAAGAATTCTTTTATGGCTTGGAATAAGAGCCCCTGTAGATATTAGTCTTGAGTTTAAGACTTCATGAAATTCAGAAATAGTAATGAGAAACTTCACAGGTAGTTTTCTACAGTATTACAATGTAGGATTTTATGATTGCTTCTTCAGATAGATAAGAATGACACTTGGGCAATTCTAATGGATTTTACCAATTAACAGAATTTTCATATAAATATGATAATTTTTACCAAAGAAAGCAATTTGTGACTATGAACAGAAAAATGCCACATACAGGACAGCTGCAGCAAAAATAACAGAAATATCAAATAAAAAAGGAATATTTGAGATAATTCAAATGATAATGTCTAACAAGAGTTATACTACCTCCTTACCTATCAGGTATTTTACTAAGAACTAAGTAATAAGGTTTACACATTTAGTTTTTAACATAACTCACTTTAACACTACAGATTCAACTCAATCTCTACCAAAATCTAGCTGCCTTTTGGAAGAAAATACAAACTGACCCTAAAATTTATACTCGAATGCAAAAGTCATAGAAGAGCCAAAATAATCTAAACCAAAGGAGAAAACGTTGGAAGATTCATACTTCCCAATTTCAAAACTTACTACAAAATTATAGTAAATAATTTAATGTGGCACTGGCCTCAAAGTAGCCATATAGATCAATGGAATAGAATTTAGAGTCTAGAAATAAACTTTTACATTTATGGTCATTTGTGGTAAGAAGGCCAAGGCAATTCAATGGGGAAAGAATAGTTTTATTTCAACAAATGGTGCCATGGCAACTAGTCAATCACATTCAAAAATAATGAATTTGGACTGCTGCCTTATACCATACTCAAAAATTAACAGAAAATGGATCATAGACCTATATAAAAGACCTAAAATTGCAAAATGCTTAAAAGAAAACATAGGAGTACTTATTCACAACCTTAAATTGGACAGTGGTTTCTTGGATATAACACCAAAAGTACCAGTAACAAAAAATAGATAAATGAATCTTAGCACAATTGCAAACTTTTTTTCTATGAGAAACACCATGAGACAAATTAAAATACAACTCCCAGACTGGGCAAGAATAGTTGCAAATCATATTTCTGGTAAGGAATTNCTCTTGGCAAAACTCTATTAGCCTTTGCCCTGTTTCATTCTGTATTCCAAGGCCAAATTTGCCTGTTACCCCATGTGTTTCTTGAATTCCTACTTTTGCATATACTATTTCTCAATTTTAAAAAGTTTCCTTTAGATTCTAATTTACAAAAAATTTGAAACCAGAAATGTCTGATACGCTTGTCAAATGACTCTTTATTTAGATCAATACTGCCCAACCGAAGTTTCCACAATGATGGAAATGTTCATTATCTGTGTTAATTCCATAGCCACAAGCCATATGTGACTATTGAACACTTGAAACATGTCCAGTGGGAATAAGGAAAAGAAGTTTTAATAACTTAACTTCTAGTATTCAAACCTCTATTGGAATAGCTATGCATGACTAGGCTCTACCACATTGGACAGAGCACATTCAGATGGTCATATAGGTATTCTCTTGTAATCTATTAATATAAGATATTGAAATACTAGAAATACTGGTATTAAACCACCTTTTATTTCTGGAACAACATCTACTTGGTAATGCTAGATTTGACTTGCTAATATATTATTAATGTAGTAAGATGGGGAAAATTGCATTCATCAGGAATCTTAGAGAAAGCACTATATTTGCTGAGATGAAATGCTTCATAAGCCTCATAGGACAAGATATAAGTCCTAGAGGGAATATGAAAATAACAAGGATAATGGAATTTTCCCTCCATAATGAAGGAGTATGGAATTTTATGTCCAAAACAGAAAAAAATGACGGGGGTAGAATGGAGCCTGTGCGGCTGAGTACTGCATGAGGAATGAAGGAGAGAAAAATAAGATATTACTGACACCATGAAAAGGGAATGAGAAAGAGAGATTTCAGATAGAGAGTTTTCTGAAAGATTCTAAATATTGTGTGATATAATTCTTTCTCTGGCTGCTGCAAATTTTTGGTAAAGTCCACAAAGATCATTAAACTTATAGTGTGTGTGTCTTATTTATTAAATGGGTTCACAGATATTACACTCCTCTGTTCTTCCAGACATGTGGTACAAGCTGATTTTTTAATCTCCTAAAATTAGCTGTGACTTGCACTGACCAATAAATATGAGAGGAATTGGCATGGATCATTTCCAGACAGAAAGCTTTTGGTGCCATGGATTTCCACATTCCCTTTTTCCATTTTATGTTCTTGTTTCAGATAATGGAATCTCTGACAGCCCATGTCCCTGAATAAGAACTATATATAACAGAACCCACAGTCAACCTGTGATAGACACAGTGAGAGTAGGAAATGAGTTTTTGTCAACTTGGACCACTAAAATTTCCAGATCATTACTGTAACATAATCCAGTCTAACTGATAGCTTCTAGTGGAGCATTTAAAAAAATCAACACTAAAATATTTGGCACTGGATTAAGGACTGGGAGGTAGACAGTGAAGAAAATTTTGTTTGAACACAAATAGGTGAGAATCTATTTTATACAGTAAGAACTCATTTGGTACAAGGTAGAGAAAACAAAGACATACAGAAAAATGGAAATTAAGTCCGGAAAAGAATTGTGGTTGCCCCTTTTGGTACATGGAACCGAGTGAAATCAGATAGGAAAGTAGTCACAAATGTTTTTGAGTAATTTGTACTGGAAAATTCTATCAACCTGGACTAAAAGCGATTATAACTTCAGTGATTAAAAATTATCCTAGACTTAAGACAACCATGGGTCCCAATCTTCTATTGAACAAGAAGTGGACCATTAAAACTGCCTTCCCCAATAAAGAACATAGTTCCTGATGCCTACTTCATATATGACCAAAGAGAATAGTGGAAAAGGAAGAATTTCTGAGAAGTAGAATCTAGGAGCAATGAATAATAGATGTTCAAGGAGCCCAGTTAAGACTTGGTCAAAGGTTAACACTCACTTCCAGCAAAGGGGCTCTTTTCACATTACCTAATCTGTGTGCATATTGAGTGTGTGAGGGGCAGAAAAAATTTTAGTTCATAAGTCTTCAGATCAAAAGAAGCCATACCCAGGCTTGACAGAGACTATTTATTACCATCACCTCCTTGCTGATAAACAGACCATCACACATCATCCAGTGATCCTGGACTTTAAGTCTGGTTTTGTTAGAGTATAGAAATTTTGCAGTGTCCTTTGGAGAGGGGACAACTGTACTGTGAATGTGAAAAGTAGCATGAACCCAATACTCGGTGACCAGGAAGGAGTTCTCTGGTAATTATTAGGACTATTAGTAAATACTCCAGTCCTTCCCACTTCCAAGATGAAGGTAGGATTCTTCTTGCCCTCTAAAAGATAGAGGCAACTTTTAACTTGCCTTGGCCAAAGATACATGAGCAGAAATTGTATATATATATCATCTCTGGAACATTGCTTGAAGAGCCAATAATATGATTACCCACTAAATAATTTTCCAAATGATTGACATTCTGAAAGCCTGTATCCCTGTGTGAGGAAATCCCCAGCTGACCCTGAGATGAGTAAGCGAGAATAAGCTTTCATTGTTTTGAACCATAAGGATTTGGGATCTTTTGTTACCACAGAAAAACCTTGAGGACCCTGACAGGTACAATGTGACTGGAGAAAACCCAGCAAAAGGGTGAGCTCGCACTGAAAGGTGCAGGGTCAGAGTCATCCTGTGAGGACGCGGAGATAAATGCTTTCTAGGACACATTCAGGATACATATATCTGTACTCACGTATATTCATTATTTTCATTTTGTGCTAAAATTTTTCATATCTCAGAGTTATGCTAGTCTTTAAAAATGGGCAGACAAATATTGTGAGTTCTTTTTCCCTAAGCTTTTGAAGAAGAAAAGAAACAAAAGGATGATCTGTGCCTTAATTAATTTTTTAAGTTCACCTTTTAGTCTAAAATCATTTTGATCAGAAGTATTCCACTAACAAGTGGAAGATTCCTCAATTAAACTACAAAGAAAAGAAAAGAAAAAAGAAGGCACAGAGGGAGAAAGAAAGAAACATATTGCTTCATATATAGGAAGGTCAGGAGTAGCGCCAGGGACTCAATGCTGGAAGCTTTCTCTTTTCTTTCTCTTTTATTTCCGTGTCTGCATCTGAGTTCTATGTCTGCATGTACGCCTGTCTCTCCCAGGCTCCATCTCTCAGTCAGAGAGATTCTGACTGGGTTTCTGTCTGTCCTGGGTCACCTTGGCCTTGCCCCTTATCCCTTTCTCTCCCCCTCTTTCTTACCTTTCACTGCAGATGGGCTTAATAAATATGGGAGGGAGTTGCTGCAATCCCAGGCAGTTATAGGCTTACATCATCACCATTTAGCAACCAGGAAGAAGAGAACTTTATCCACAGATGTGAATACAAAACTATGAGAAAGCCTCTGATTAACTCTATCTGGGTCATGTGCCCACCTTGGATACTTTTATACAAGGATATCCCACTCTGGTACTCTTGCCTGGAAAATCCCATGGATAGAAGAGCCTGGTAGGCTGCAGTCCATTCGGTCGCTAAGAGTCAGACACGACTGAGCGACTTCACTTTCACTTTTCACTTTCATGCATTGGAGAAGGAAATGGCAACCCACTCCAGTGTTTTTGCCTGGAGAATCCCAGGGACGGAGGAGCCTGGTGGGCTGCCGTCTATGGGGCCTCACAGAGTCGGACACGACTGAAGTGACTTAGCAGCAGTATACACAAATATGGGCTTCTGCGGTAGCTCAGCAGTAAAGAACCTGCTTGCAATGCAGGAGATACAGGAGACATGGGTTCAGTCCCTGAGTAGGAACCATCCCCTGGAGGAGGGCATGGCAACCCCCTCCAGTATTATTGCCTGGAGAATCCCATGGACAGAGGAGCCTGGTGAGCTAAGTCCATGGGGTCACAAAGAGTGGGACAGAACTGAAGCAACTGAGTACACACATGCTCATACTCAAATATGGGTCAGCATGATTTGTTTATTTCGGTGGCCAGTAATCACTGTACCATAGTATCTCACTATCAGAATATCATATAACTGAGGTGACAGAGGAGCAATCCCCCTAAAGGAAGGAGTGTTCAGTTCAGTTCAGTTCAGTCACTCAGTCGTGTCTGACTCTTAGCGACCCTATGAATCGCAGCACGCCAGGCCTCCCTGTCCATCACCAACTCCTGGAGTTCACTCAGACTCACGCCCATCGAGTCAGTGATACCATCCAGCCCTCTCATCCTCTGTCTTCCCCTTCTCCTCCTGCCCTCAATCCCTCCCAGCATCAGAGTCTTTTCCAATGAGTCAACGCTTCGCATGAGGTGGCCAAAGTACTGGAGTTTCAGCTTTAGCATCATTCCTTCCAAAGAAATCCCAGGGCCGATCTCCTTCAGAATGGACTGGTTGGATCTCCTTGCAGTCCAAGGGACTCTCAAGAGTCTTCCCCAACACCACAGTTCAAAAGCATCAATTCTTTGGTGCTCAGCTTTCTTCACAGTCCAACTCTCACATCCATACATGACTACTGGAAAAACCATAGCCTTGACTAGATGGACCTTAGTCAGCAAAGTAATATCTGCTTTTGAATATGCTATCTAGGTTGGTCATAACTTTTCTTCCAAGGAGTAAGTGTCTTTTGATTTCATGGCTGCAATCACCATCTGCAGTGATTTTGGAGCCCAGAAAAATAAAGCCTGACACTGTTTCCACTGTTTCCCCATCTATTTCCCATGAAGTGATGGGACTGGATGCCATGATCTTCGTTTTCCGAATGTTGTTTTAAGCCAACTTTTTCACTCTCCTCTTTCAC
>SJYA01000762.1:954801-1041613 GCA_006410615.1 Neotragus moschatus | reverse complement strand
TTTTTTTTGGAACTCTCTTGCTTTTTCCATGATCCAGCGGATGTTGGCAATTTGATCTCTGGTTCCTCTGTCTTATCTAAAACCACCTTGAACATCTGGAAGTTCACAGTTCACATATTGCTGAAGCTTGGCTTGGAGAATTTTGAGTATTACTTTACTAGCACGTGAGATGAGAGCAATTGTGTGGTAATTTGAGCATTCTTTGGAATTGCCTTTCTTTGGGGTTGGAATAAAAACTGACCTTTTGCAGTCCTGTGGCCACTGCTGAGTTTTCCAAATTTGCTGGCATATTGAGTGCAGCACTTTCACAGCATCATCTTTCAGGATTTGGAATAGCTCAACTGGAACTCCATCACCTCCACTAGCTTTGTTCATAGTGATGCTTTCTAAGGCCCACTTGACTTCACANTACGTATTGCTGAAGCCTGGCTTGGAGAATTTTGAGCATTACTTTACTAGCATGTGAGATGACTGCAATTGTGCGGTAGTTTGAGCATTCTTTGGCATTGCCTTTCTTTGGGATTGGAATAAAAACTGTTCTTTTCCAGTCCCATGGCCACTGCTAAGTTTTCCAAATTCGCTGGCATATTGAGTGCAGCACTTTCACAGCATCATCTTTCAGGATTTGAAATAGCTTAACTAGAATTCCATCACCTCCACTAGCTTTGTTCCTAGTGATGCTTTCTAAGGCCCACTTGACTTCACATTCTAGGATGTCTGGCTCTAGATGAGTGATCACACCATCATGATTATCCAGGTCATGAAGATCTTTTTTTACAGTTCCTCTGTGTATTCTTGCCACCTCTTCTTAATATCTTCTGCTTCTGTTAGGTCCATACCATTTCTGTCCTTTATCAAGCACATCTTTGCATGAAAGGAAGCAGTGTTACCGATTGATAAAAGAAAAAGAAGAGAGAGAAAGATAACAAAGAGAGACAGAATTCTTAGGCAAGTAAGCACAGTAGATACACAACCCTCACCCCTCCACACACAAAAAATGGCCTCAGCTTTTGGGGGAATATTTTGTCCACCTGATGTGAAGAACTGATTCATTGGAAAAGACCCTGATGCTAGGAAAGATTGAAGGCAGGAGGAGAAGGGGACGAGAGAGGATGAGATGGTTGGATGGCATCACCAACTGATGGACATGAATTTGAGCAAGCTCCAGGATTTGGTGATGGACAGGGAAGCCTGGTGTGCTGCAGTCTATGGAGTTGCAAAGAGTTGGACATGACTGAGTGACTGAACTGAACTGAACTTTTGGGGAATAAATCTTTGGCAACATTTTCCAATTCTGTCCATGGTCATCAGTCTATATGGATTTTCTGAACTCTGCTTGAGTCAATTTCGATAATTTATATTTTTATTAGAAAGTCACTTATTTCATCTAGATTCACCAATGTATTGCCAAAAATCGAAAAAGATTTTCCTTCTAATATCCATCAAAATGAAAGCCAGTGGCATAATGCCGAGGGCAATTGCCTACAAGCAATTCTCTGGAGAACTAAATCAACAGTACTCTAATCTGCTGCTCTCTCTTGGTTTGGTTAATCCAGGAAGAAAATGGAGTGTGTCTAGAGAACAGATGGACTACATATCCTTCAGGCAATTCTCCATATATATTAATTTTCACAGCTGAGCTTTTGATAGGTACTGGGCAGCAGATATTTCTAGGTTAAAGCTTCTGACAAGAACTTGGAGTACAGATTATTTTACAGTGCTCAATTTCATATGTTTCATTGGTCAGCCAAAATGGAGAGAGTTAATATGCTCTTATGATAGTTGAGCCATCTAACTAGGACACATGTCTGAAGAGAGGAGTCCTCAGGACCTTACAAAGGTAGGTCCATGGAATCAGTTCCCATGGGCTGGACAAGGTTTTCTCAGATCAGCTGAACAGCTGAACAAAACACAAGAAAGAACAACAGACTGCATTCTGTGAGAACTTGGAAACAGCCGGTGTGATGTCATTAGAAGGTATGGAGGGCTTCCCTGGTGGCTCAGTGGTAAAGAATCCACCTGCCAGTGCCAGGGACACAGATGCAACCCCTGATATGGGGATAGCCCACATGCCACAAGCAACTAAGCCCATGTGCCACAACTACTGAGCCTGGGATCTCCAACTACTAAGCCCACACACCACGACCACTGAGCCCACACCACAAGCACCTGAGAGCCCATGCTCTGCAACGAGAGAAGCCACTGGAACGATAAGCCCAGGCGTTACAGCCAGAGAGTAGCCCCCACTCACCACAGCCAAAGAAAAGCCCTTGCAGCAATAAAGACCCAGCATGGCCAAAACTATATAAATAAAGTTATTTTTTAAAAAAAGAAGGTATGGATACAGCAAGTGGAAAAGAAAATTGTCATATGGGTTTCATCACAAAAGTGGTAGTAGAGATGGACATTATAGGATGGGAGGGACTTCAAAAAGCAGAAGGTACACAGGGGGGCGAGAGAGAACTTAAGGAACGAGCATGTCTCATGAAAAATGTGTCTTTATAGTTTAGGGAGTGGCTGGAGAGAGGAAACAAAGATTGGATGGAAAGATGAACCAGCCACTGTGATGTAAGGAGGTCCAAGCTAAACACTGAATGATGCTGGAAAGTGGCCCTGAGACAAAAGGCCTCCTCCTTGAGTTGAGCTCCTAGCTGGATTCAGTCACATGGATTACCCCAAATGTGTTCAAAGGAAGCAGAGGAAAAGTGCAGGTGTGCCCAGCCTGAATGCAAACCAATGCTAAGACATAATAAACTGTTGTGGTTCTAAGATACTACATTAGGATGTGGCTTGTCCTTTTAGGTATATAGTCAGGTATGGAATGGTTTGCCCAGTCTGGTGCTACCCTTATACTGAGCATTTTAGCATACAACCCTTATACTAATATACATTAGCATTCTGAATGTAAATCATCCTTCACAAAGGACCATGAATTTCTTCTTCTTTGAGAAGGAAGAGTACAGAGGTCCATTGAGTATTGAAGAAAAGAGTAAACTTAATACCAGGGATGTTACTTATACTGTGTCTATTAACATTCATCTTGTGTGTATTTTTTTCCCTTTCCCTATAAGATAAAATGTTTGCTTTTATTAGGATTTCGACAGTGCTTTAAATTACTGTCTAGATGTTAAAAATCCAAGACCCTACATTTTTCCATGAAGGTGTCCATGATGACTGACAGTTAGGCGAGTAACACATCCACGTGCTTTTATCTCAGAGGTTCGGAAAGCCCACCCCACTGGCTATATAATCCTCTTGCCTCCATTCTTCGGTGTAGTCAGTCTGGAGGATTTAACTTGATGAAATATCTGTGAAATATCTGTGAAAAGTTAGACAGCAATTTGAAATATCACAGAAAGTTCATCAGAATAACTTATTTCTTGATTCCACTTTCCCCAACAATGGGAGAAAAAACACCCTGATTCTTTTCTTACACCACTTTCCTCTAAGCAGCGTTTCTTTCCCTCTCACATCTAGATGATTCAGCTTTGACAGCAACTTGCTCTGTCTAATACTGTCTCAAAAGGCAGAATCAATTGTTCTTTCCACTGGTTCTCCCAGCCTTTTAAATGCACTTCTATGACAAGGAACTGCATTTTATCAAACTACTTCTGTATGTGGCTCTCTCACTGTGAGGACAGGTCCAGTTATCACTTTTATTTTCCCAGTTCCAGGATCAGCACACTGCAAATAGCAGGGACTTGATAATTCACAGCAGAACTGAAATAAAATGTGAAACCTAAAAATGTTCCCCTATTTAACAGAATGTAAATAAACTTAAGTGGAAGAAAATAATCTCATGATTAATTTTGGCAGGATCTTTCAGTCATGTCCAACTCTTTGCAACCCTGTGGACTGTAGCCCTCTAGGCTCCTTTGTCCATGGAATTCTCCAGGCAAGGATACTGGGATGGGTTGTCATTTCCTTCTCCAGGGGATCTTCCCAACTCAGGGATCAAATCCGGGTATCCTGAATTGCAGGTAGATTCTTTAATGTCTGAGCCACCAAGGAAGCCCCTTTTAGAAAGACATGATTTGTGAAATGATGGAGAATAAAAGAAACAGTCAGAACCAGAGCAGTTCATATAAACATGTAAGTAAGTGTAAGTGGTAGTCACTCAGTCGTGCCCGACTCTTTGCAACTCCATGGACTGCAGCCCACCAGGCTCCTCTGTCCATGAGATTTTCCAGGCAAGGATACTGGAGTGAGGTGCCATTTCCTTCTCCAGGGGATCTTCCCAACCCAGGGATCAAACTCTGAATTCCTGCACTGCAGGCAGATTCTTTACTGAGTGAGCTACAAGGGAAGCACATAATCATGTAAAAATCATCATTAATTCTGAAAGATAATAATGCAGCGATAGGACAATTGCTTTTCTAGCTTCCTGGTGTCCTCTTAGTTCAGTTCAGTTCAGTCGCTCAGTCGTGTCCGACTCTTTGCGACCCCGTGAATCGCAGCACACCAGGCCTCCCTGTCCATCACCATCTCCCGGAGTTCACTCAGACTCATGCCCATCGAGTCAGTGATACCATCCAGCCATCTCATCCTCGGTCGTCCCCTTCTCCTCCTGCCCCCAATCCCTCCCAGCATCAGAGTCTTTTCCAGTGAGTCAACTCTTCCCATGAGGTGGCCACAGTACTGGAGTTTCAGCTTCAGCATCATTCCTTCCAAAGAAATCCCATGGCTGATCTCCTTCAGAATGGACTGGTTGGATCTCCTTGCAGTCCAAGGGACTCTCAAGAGTCTTCTCCAACACCACAGTCCAAAAGCATCAATTCTTCGGTGCTCAGCCTTCTTCATAGTCCAACTCTCACATCCATACATGACTACTGGAAAAACCATAGCCTTGACTAGATGGACCTTAGTCGGCAAAGTAATATCTCTGCTTTTGAATATGCTATCTAGGTTGGTCATAACTTTTCTTCCAAGGAGTAAGCATCTTTTGATTTAGTAGCTGCAGTCACTATCTGCAGTGATCTAGTTCTTCTAAAACTTTATATTTGGTTTATCATTTGACTCTAGAAACAATTATTACATTCCAAGTCAAGATATTATCTAAGACAATATGGAAATCCTTCACCACTAATCTCAAAGCCAGGTCTTAGATAGTAGGAGAGTGGAAAAAAGGGAAAACAAAAATCTTACCAGTTAGTGTTCTACTTTCTGTACTTAACTTTATGGCCACAGAGGAAATAGAGGTAAATCAGAGGCTGGAAAGAACTACTATAAAATTCCAATTAATGTCATCAGATAATTTGGGAGCTATTACACTCACTGAAATAAGAACAGATGTCAATAAAAAGAGCAATCAGAGAAATTTCTGGAACAGAGCAGCTCTGCCAGTAATTTCAAAACCTTCCTGTCTGTAACACCCAAATTAGAAGCTGTTTCCAGAAATACACTCCACCGGTGGTGCAGAACAGCCATGTTAAACTAAGATGAGATCTGACATTGATTTATTTGCTATCTATCTTTTTAATCAAGTTTATTGAAGCATAATTTACACATGATAAACTACATTTATTTTAAGTACTCCATTAAAAGTTTTGACAATTTATAACTACCACGATTTGTAACGACCACCATAATCCAGATATAGAAGAGTTCCTCATCCAAAGTTGTTGTGGTTCTTTATGGTCAACCCCATCTTACTCCCAGTCCTAGCGAAACACTTATTTGCTTTCTGTCCCAGTAGGTTATTTTTTTTTTTCTGTTTTGCCTACAACACAGGGCATATAGGATCTTAGTTCCCTGACCACAGATGGAATCCAGGGCCCTGCATTGGAAGTGTGTTGTCTTAACCACTGAATCACCAGGGAATACATTTTACATTTTCTAGAATATCAAGTAAACAGAATCACACAGAGCATCCTCTTCTTTGGCTTCTTTCCTGCACATAGTATTTCTGAGATTCTTCCATGCTGTATTCCTTTCTCTTTATCGCTGAGCAATGTTTTGCTTACGGCTATCTTGCAGTTTGTGTATTCATTCACTTCTTGATGGACCTTGGAGTTATTTCCAGTTTGCTGCTATTATGAAAAAAAGTTGCTTTGAGCTCATGATTAAAGCTTTGTGTTGACATATATTTTCATTTATCTCAGGTAATGTTCACACATGGTATTGCTGGATAATATAACTGCATGTTTAACTTAAACTACAACACTGTTTTCCAAAGTATATGTACCATTTTATATTCCTTCCAGCAAGGTATGAGTTACAGATGCTCCACGTCTTTGCCCACACTTGATATTATTAAACTTTTTCATTTTTTAAGCAGTCTAGGGGGTCACTAGTGGTATATCACTGTTTCAGTCTGCATTATTCTGCTAACTAATAATGCTGAGCATCTTTTTATGTGTTTATTGGCCCTTTGTGTTTCTTTTTTTGCCAAGTATCTGTTCAAATATTTTGCTCATTTATTATTGGGTTGATTATTTTCTGATTTTTGCATTGTGAGAATTCTTTATGTATTCTGGATGCCAAAAAAATTTCAGAAAAAGGATGAAAGCACTTTTTCATATGTATGTAAGGAGAATAATTTCTTTTAGTCTGTGGCCCACCTCTCATTTCCTTTTCCTCTCATTTTAAAGAACAAAAGGTTTTAATTTTGATGAAGTCTAATTTATCCTTTGTAAAGACTTCAAATTTGTTTTATCTAAAAAACTATAGACTACTCCAAAGTTACATAGATTGTCCCTTGGACTTTGCTCTAAAGTCTTACAGTTTTGGCTTTTGCATTTAGGTCTGTGATCCATTTCAAGATGATCTTTGTGTAGAGTGTGAAGTAAATGCCAAGAGTCATTTTTTCCAGGTGGATATCCAATTATCTCAACATACTTTGTTAAGAATATTACTTTTTGATTCACTGAATTACCTTGAAATCTTATCAAAAATCAATTAATGTGTACATTTTTTTTCTGGACTCACTATTCTATTCCATTGATGTATGTCTACACTTAGGCTAAAATTCATTCCCTTAACTCCTGTAACTTTATGACACCTTGAAATTAGATAGCATAAGTTTTCTAACTTGACTCTTATTTTTCAAATTGTATTAAATATTCTTGATGTTCTGTATTTCCATATAAATTTGCCAATATCTATGAAAGAAAGGCTATAGGAATTTTGACTGAGACTATATTAAACAGTGGCTTCCCAGGTGGCTCAATGGTAAAGAATCCATCTGCCAATGCGGAAAGCACAGGAGATAGAAGTTCAATCCCTGGGTCAGGAAGATTCTCCAGAGTAGGACATGGCAACCCACTCCAGTAAACCTGCCTGGAAAACCCCATGAACAGAGGAGCCTGGCAGGCTACAGTCAATGGGGTTGTAGTTGGACACAACTGAGCACAAGGGATATTATGCTAAATCAATAGAACGAGTCAGGGAATTATGAAATTTTAATAGCATTGATGCCTTCAATCCATGAACCTAATATGTACATTCCTGTTTGTTTAGATCTGTTTTAATTTTCCTGAGCAATATATGGTAATGTTCTATATGCAGCTATTCAATATATTTTGCTAAATTTACTATAAGGTATTTTATTTTTATGCTACAAAATAGTATGTGTTTTAATTTGATTTTCCAATTGTTTGTTGTTAGTATTAAAAGCTTCAGTAAAGTTTTGCATATTGAATTTATGTTATCTGGCTAAATTCACTTACTAGTTCTAGCAGTTTTTTCACAGATTCATTGGGGTTTTTTACATATACTGTCATATCTTCTACAAATAAAAGCTTTACATCTTTCCTTCCAATCTATATGCCTGTTATTTGTTTTTCTTGCCTGTCCAACAGCTATGATCTCCAGGAAAACGTTGAATAAAAGCAGTGAAAGCATGTACTCCTGCCTGTTCCTAATCTTATAGGAAAGATATCCAGTATTTCACTAAATATGGTATTAGTTGCAGGTTCTTCAGACTCGCTCTATTAGACTGAAGAAGTGTTCTATTTCTAGTTTCCCAGGGGTTTTCTAGATCATTAATTGAAAGTGAAAGTGAAAGTTGCTCAGTCGCATCCAGCTCTTTGTGACCCCATGGACTGTAGCCAGCCAGGCCCCCCTGTCTGTAGGGGTGGGGATTCTCCAGGCAAGAATACTGGAGAGGGTTGCCATGCCCTCCTCCAGGGGATCTTCCCAACCCAAGGGTCAAACCCAGGTCTCCCACATTGCAGGCAGATTCTTTATATCCGAGCCACCAGGGAAGCCCAAGAATACTGGAGTGGGTTGCATACCCCTTCTCCAGGGGAACTTCCTGACCCAGGAATCAAACCGGGGTCTCCTGAATTGCAAGCAAATTCTTTATCAGCTGAGCTACCAGAGAAGCCCCTGTACAACCAATACCACTATCTATTTCCAAAACTTTTTCATCAGCCCAAGTGAATCCTGTAACAATTAAGCAATAAATTGCTCATTCTTTGCGTCCCCCAGCCCCTGGTAACATTAATCCACTTCTGTCTCTGTGAATTCACCTATTCTTGATATTTCTCACAAATGCACTCATATAATCCTTGTCCTTTGTGTCTGGCTTATTTCACATAGTGTAAAAATGCCAAGATTCACTCAAGTTGTAGCACATAGAGGAACTTAATTCCTTTTACGGTTGAATAATATTCCATTGTGTGTATGTACCATAATTTGCTTATTCATCCACTTGCTGAAGAACATTTAGGTTGTTTCTGCCTTTTGTATATTCTAAATAACTATGCAGCAAAAATTTGTGTGCAAATATCTGCTCAAGTCTTGGCTTTCAACTACTTTTGGTATACATCTAGATGTGGAAGGGTGACTTGCTTTCTATTTGATTTTTTTCCTTCTGCTGGTTGAAGATTACAGATTCTCTGTCTACTCTTTACTGATTATCCTTAAAATAATATTTTGCATTCATAATAACTAACAAAGTCTATAGTTAATATTTTAACCCCCTCCAAATAATTCAAGAGGTTTAGAAACTTAACTGATAACCTTCCTCCTGGCTTACATAGATTTGTTATCCAGAATTAATTTGTCTCCTTTTTAACCCCATAAATTATGTATTTTCATCATTATAGTTACTATTACTGGTATGCTGATATGATGCAAGTTAAATAAAGAGTACAAGTAGGGTATATGACTTAAAAAAACAGAAGAAAAAATAAAATATTGATTAAAAAAATATATAAACGTATCTAGATTTTTTTAACCACTAATAAAACATAAAAATTAACAACAACAAAAAATCAATAGGTGCTGAGAAAACAAAACAACAGGATAGCAAATTTCTGCTCAAGTTAAAAATCTCTGATGTTAGTTGCCACTATGTCTAAAGCTAGTTTGATCGTATCTACAAACAGAATATATCATTTATCTTGACAGTACTAATGGGTTCTGAACTATGTCATCTCAAGTACCTAGATTGTTACCTATGGCCTAGCAGGCAAGTAAGGTTCAATCATTAATTTGGCCAGCATACAACCCTTCAGTATCTGGAATAGGACAGCACAGTTCCACGCACAAGTAATACAGCACTGAGTCCACAGAAGAAAATGAGTGTCTCCAGACGTTAGTAAACATTTTTCCAAAGAAGACATACACATTGCCAAAAACACATGAAAAGATGTTCAATATAACTAGACATTAGAGAAATGCAGATCAAAATCACAGTGAGACACCACCTCACACACACTGGGATGGCTAATATAAAATTAAAAATAAAAACAGGAATAACAAATGTTGTCTAGGAGGTGGAAAAATGGAATCTTATGCATTGCTGAGAATGTAAAATGGTGCAATCAATGTGAAAAACAGTATGGACAGTCCTCACAACGTTCAAAATAGAACTATCATATAATAAAGCAATTCCACTTTGGGGTACAAATTCAAATGGATTGAAATCAGCATCTCTGTGGGTTATTTAGGACCTCAGGGATATAAGTATACTAATAGTCATAGAAGCATTATTCACAATAGCTAAAATTAAAATGCTGGGCTGGAAGAAGCACAAGCTGAAATCAAGATTGCCGGGAGAAAGATCAAGAACCTCAGATATGCAAATGACACCACCCTTATGGCAGAAAGTGAAGAGGAACTAAAGAGCCTCTTGATGAAAGTGAAAGAGGAGAGTGAAAAAGTTGGCCTAAAGCTCAACATCCAGAAAACGAAGATCATGGCATCTGGTCCCATCACTTCATGGGAAATAGATGGGGAAACAGTGGAAACAGTGTCAGACTATTTTTCTGGGCTCCAAAACCACTGCAGATGGTGACTGCAGCCATGAAATTAAAAGACGCATACTCCNGAAAACGAAGATCATGGCATCTGGTCCCATCACTTCATGGGAAATAGATGGGGAAACAGTGGAAACAGTGTCAGACTATTTTTCTGGGCTCCAAAACCACTGCAGATGGTGACTGCAGCCATGAAATTAAAAGACGCATACTCCTTGGAAGAAGAGTTATGACTAATCTAGATAGCATATTCAAAAGCAGAGACATTACTTTGCCAACAAAGGTCCATCTAGTCAAGGCTATGGTTTTTCCAGTGGTCATGTATGAATGTGAGAGTTGGACTGTGAAGAAAGCTGAGTGCCGAAGAATTGATGGTTTTGAACTGTGGTGCTGGAGAAGACTCTTGAGAGTCCCCTGGACTGCAAGGAGATCCAACCAGTGCATTCTAAAGGAGATCAGTCCTGGGTGTACATTGGAAGGACTGATGCTAAAGCTGAAGCTCCAGTACTTTGGCCACCTCATGCGAAGAGTTGACTCATTGGAAAAGACTCTGATGCTGGGAGGGATTGGGGGCAGGTGGAGAAGGGGACGACAGAGGATGAGATGGCTGGATGGCATCACCGACTCGATGGGCGTGAGTCTGAGTGAACTCCGAGAGTTGGTGATGGACCGGGAGGCCTGGCGTGCTGCGATTCCTGGGGTCACAAAGAGTGACACAACTGAGTGACTGAACTGAACTGAACTGAAAATTAAAAGTCATTCAGACCATAGATAGCTGAATAAGCAAAATGTGATATATGCATGTATTGGAATATTATTTAGCCTTAAAAACAAAGAAAATTCTGACATATGCTTCAGTATGGATGAACCTTAAGGACATTTTGCTCCATAAAATATGTCGATCACAAAAAGACAAATGTTGTATGATTCTCCTTATATGAGATACTTACAGTAGTCAAAATCATAAAGACAGAAAGTACAACAGTGGTTGCTAAGAGACAAAGAGGGGAATGGGAAGCTATCATTTAATGGATATAGAGTTTCAATTTTGCAAGATTTAGAGTTCTAGATACAGGTGGTGGCAATGGTAGCATAAAAATATGAATGTTTTTAATAACCACTAAATGAGTTTACTTAAAATGGTTAAGATAACAAATTTTATGTTGTATGTATTTTGCCACATCAAAGTTTTTTTTATTATTTCAGGAAGTTGATACATAGTGAAAAAGGAAGAAAATGAAAAGGAAACAAAATATATGACATCAATATGTGGAACGTTCCAGAGAAAAATTAAAACAGGGAAGAAAGATAGGGAATGCTGGGGTGGCATGATGTAGGTGGTGGTTGTGGTCAAGGAAGACCATCGAGGAGGCAAAGTCTGAGCAAAGAGCCTGTGTCACAGAGGGCTGGCTGTCCACAAGCATTTGCATTCTTCATATTAGAGTAGAGTTGTTGTACGAGGTGATCTCTGAGCCAGGATGACATTTTCCAGGTCCTCTCAAAACCAGACATAGCCATGTAACTAATTCTCATCAGTGGAATTTGAGGAAGTGAGCTTTGTCTTACCTCTAAGCTGAGATTTTATGAGTCTGAAGTGGCTCCTCCACTGTCTCTTTCCCTCTCTGCCAACCGATACACAAGATTTTAAAGTTTTAGACCAGGGCTGTCCAAGAGAAATACAACATGAGACATATTTGTTAATTTTAATTTTCTAGTAGCTACACTAATATACACATTATTCCTTTCCCTGGTAGCTCAGAGGGTAAAGCATCTGCCTGCAATGTGGGAGACCTGAGTTCGATTCCTGGTTTGGGAAGATCCCCTGGAGAAGGGAGTGGTAACCCACTCCAGTATTCTTGACTGGAGAATCCCATGAACAGAAGATTCTGGTAGGCTACTGTCCACGGGGTCACAAAGAGTCAGACATGACTGAGTGACTTCACTTTCTTTCACTTTCTTACACAACATATACATTTTAGCTTTGTGTAGTGGCAGTATCGTAGCCAAGCAAGTTTATCCAAGATGTGATTATTGCTATTATAAACGGGTAAAATTCATTTCAAAAATGCATTTTTGAGCCTATGTGTGCATGTGTGTGTGCTCAGTCACATCCAACTCTCTGCAATCCTACGGGCTGTAGCCTGCCAGACTCCTCTGTCCATGCATGGATTCTCCAGGCAAGAATACTGAAGCAGGTTGCCATGCCCTCCTCCAGGCGATCTTCCTGACCTGGGGATTGAACCCATGACTCCTGGGTCTTCTGTGCTGCAGTTAGACTCTTTACCCAGTAAGCCACCTAGGAGGCCTGTTTTCGAGCCCAATGGGGCGCCAATAGAGAGGAGGTAACACAGATCTTTGGTGGCCGAAGGGCGAAACAGAAACATCTAGCTGCCCCAGGAGTCCTTACTTCATGTTCACTGTGTTAGAGTCTTGCTGGGACATGCTATAGAGTCAGCGATTATCATCACAGCTCCCCTTGAGTCCAGTGTGGCCCTGTCACTAACTGTTTTCTCAAGAGAAGCTGGATACCAGTGATGTTTGCCATGTCCACTCTCTGATTTTCCTTGCACTGTGGAGAAACAGAGGCCTCAGGGGCCTGGCCGAAGAGCCTGTAGAGTCACACAGGGAAGGAGCCCACGCCCCAGAGTTGCCACTTACAGGAAAGTCACCTGCCATCCAGGCACCAGTTTCAGATGTTTCAGGACTTCTGCTTTGGTAAAGGCACTGTAAATTGAAGGTTTCTTTGCTGTAGTTGCAAACAGAACCCTAATTAACATGCTCCTGATAGAAGTGAAGGAGAGAGGTAAGCAGCTCTCTGGGCAAAGAGCATTCCAGGCAGAGGGAGCCGTCAATGTACAGCCCTTGGGCAACAGAAGAAATGTGTCCAGGGATCAGCCAGGAGCAAAGTGTGGCCAAACCCAAGCAACAAGGGGAAGAGCTGAAGGTGATAAGATCAGAGCCATAAAGAGAGGCCAGATCCTCAGGACCTTGTCGGCCATTGTAAGGACTTTGGCTTTTACCCTGAATGCGTTGGGGAGCCACTGACATGTTCAAAGTCAATGAGGAAGGCATGCCCTGACATTTCAGCCTGGATCACTGTAGCAGGTGCTTAGGAACAAAGTCCAGAGGGACAACAAATAGAGAGATCCATTAAAATGATTGAGGGAGGAGGTGAAGTTGGTTAGGAGTCAGGAGGTAGTAGCGGAGGTGGGAAGCAGTGTTGGATTCTGAGTATGTGTTTAAGGTAATGCCAAAGGCTCCTTATCTGAAACTGAGGCATAAATGATATTTATGCTTCCGGCTGGCCCATGCTAGACAACTATATATGCATCGAGAGCAGAAATTGGCTCTTGGCAGCTCATAAAATACTTGGTGTTCTCTGTAGTGAAAAGGGCTCTTCCAATGTATAACCGCATTATTGTTTCATTACAGGTATTAATAATTGATGTGTAAAAAGTCAACAAAACTAACCGGAGGTCTTAGGAATGCTTTCTGAGCTACTCAGGCCATTAAAAACTTTTCATTGAGATTTAATGCTATTAAAATATATTCACCCTCAGTGCCATCATTAATATAAGCTATGAAACTGTCATCAACCGGAAAGACAAGATTGCTTGGGGTTCTTTCCAACAGCCAGCTATGATTGTTATGAAACAAACAAACATGGCAAGGTACTTGAAACAGGAAAACTATCAAGACATCAGTCTTACAGCCATGAAATTCAGTGAAGCTTTACTCACAGACTGTAGGGAGGGTTATTGCCCTCTCTTACTTCTAATGATGAAAGTAATTTTATTACTATTGTACACATTTTAATCCATCTCTTTTCCTTTTAAAACCTATATAATTTCCATCATTATACATGTGGTATTCCTCACCAGCAATATTCTCTGCTTTCCTCTCTCTATAATATGTTCTCAGTTATGCCTCAGCTGAGTTTGTCATTTTTTACTCCTTTAGGAGTGTCACTGGAAAAAAGGTAATCCTTTTATATAGCTGTATTGTTCTTCAATTAGCAACTTCACCTGGTTTAGGTTGACACTAAGGCAGAAATTTCTTGAAATTTGTAATTTAAAAAAAAATCACAAGATTAGAAAAGATTTAGGGAAAGAGCAAGCACAAATTGCCCTGAGGATACTGTAGCATTGTGCCACTGTAATTGCAAACATCAATAAAATGTTTAACCATGAGACAAGAGATCGGTAAAATGGAAAAAAAAAATTCCATAGTAAATTTCACAAGCTTAAGAAAATAGTAGAAGTAGCCACGTGGGAACATAATTAAACAGTAAGAAATCCAGTAAACTGGGTATCGGAAACAGGTAGGAGGCTCCCTTGAGTCAAAAGGGTAGGCAGGATTATTATTAAGAGACCAGTTTACTAAACAAGTGTAAGGCCTCCGTTATTGTCGTTCAGTCGCTAAGTCGTGTCTGACTCTTTGTGATCCCATGGACTACAGCACACCAAGCTTCCCTGTCCTTTACTACCTCTTGGAGTTTGCTCAAACTCATGTCCATCAGGGGAGAAATAAATGCAACAAAACATTAGACATTATCTCCAAAAAAAAAAAAAAAACACCACATGATGAATAAGAAAACATTCTCATTTTACTTAAACTACATAAAGTATAGGATAAAATAAAGAAAACTATGCTTTCTTACAAATAAGGACCTACAACTTTAAAAAAAATGACGTTTAACAAAAGAAACAATGATTTAGCACTCCTTTGCTCAAAACACAATCTCTTTTGATGGGACTTTTATAACAGACAACACGTAGAGAGGAGAGAAAGAGAACTTAATTAAGGTAATTATGGCATCCTTAAAATGTAGACCAAAAGAATATGTGCTAATTTGCAGGACCTTATGGGTCCCTGTGCTAGATGGTATCATTCCCTATAATGGGCGTAGCCAAACACAAGAACAAAACAAAAGTCTGTTCCACCATCACACAAACAGCTGTTTATTTGATAGGCATGCTCTTTCTAGAGATTTTACCCTCTACATATTTTATTCATATATTTTAAATCCTTGACAAGAATAATAATCCAGGGATCCTGAATAATTCTATGAAGTTGGTCATACAAGCCTCTTTTCTCACACTCCTTCCGAATCCTTCTCCCTTTATCAGGAGGCTCTTCCTCTTCCTACCCCATTAGGAATGTAGAGTCACCTCCATTCAAGCTTTCTTCCTTGGAGGAAGGGACAACTCCTGTCCTCACTCTTACCTGATTCCACTTATATCTGCCCCTCTCAACTATGCCTGTCCAGGTCTTACTGTCCACAGACACTCTGATCAATTTCTCTGAGTGTAACGAGGCCATGGATACACACCCAAGAACCGACCCTCGTAATCTGCAGCTAGAGGAGGAGAGAGGAGCATTTGGGAATTCACTCAACCAAAGAGACCAAAATTTGACCCAGTCACAACATCTCAGCCATTGGAGGTGGGGAGCAACTATATATAACAAAGTGCCTACTTCCCAGATGGGGGCCCCAGCCCAGGCCCCAAGACAATGCTTAGAAATAAGGATAAGAAGTGAAAAGTAACCACCAGGAGAGATTGTTCTCTGACTCCCTCTCTGGGCACAGAAATGAACTAAACTGATAAGAATTTGCTTGGGGGGTTGGTGAGAGGAGGGTACAAGAAGGGGGCCAAACCCATCTCCCATGCTCTGTGGCAGCAGCACCAGCAAAGATCCAGATCTGGTTTTACCTGATGGTGGCAGCAGCAGTAGCCGGCGCCTTTGACAGAGGACAGAGTGGCATCACAGGGCGTCCTTGACGTCATGGGTACCAACAGCTTCATTAGCCAGAGTAGCCAGGCTACATGGAGATATCTGGCATCATGCAACCCCCGGGCAGAAAGAAAGCAACACATGGCAGTGGAGGCCCTGGGTGTCAGGGAGGTGGAAAGGACTTGTTTGAGAGTATGTGTGACGAGGAACCCCGAGTTCAGTGGGGAGGCAGAAGTGAGTCTCTGAACAAGGTGTTACAGAGAAACATTTTGTACTTCAAGGTTGACACGATTTTTACCCCCAGGTATGATCTGAGGATAAATGTCTTAACATGCTACACAAGTGATGTTAGTTAAGTGGTTACTCTTTCCAGGAACAGTTTGCATTTCAAGAGGGATTTCTTGTAAACAAAAACCTTTTAATATTTGTATATCCACACTTCCCCCAGTTGTTAACTGGAGTCATGGGCTAATGTACCTCCATTTAGGCTCAATACTCTGCTTGTCAAGTTGGTTCTAAGGCTGAAGGCCCCTGCATAGGATGAGGTGGTTAGGTTAGGGAAAGCTGATATTTTAAATATTTCAAGTTTCCAGTTCCTGAGCCCCCCATCCCAAACTCTTCTTTCCACTTTATAATGAAAACATTTTCATTTGGTCCTACAGAGTATTATTAATGAAAAAGTACTATTAAAATTATGCTATTAGGGAGCATAATATATTTATTATATTCTATATTATATATTTATTAAATTATGTAATTTTACAAATATAATTTATAAAGTATAATCTAAATATAAATTTAAAATATATATTTATAGAAATATACTTATATAAAATAAAGCTATTTTAACATATAAAAAGTGACATTCAGCCACTTTAAGCTTAGAAAAATGATGACAAACATCAGCCCTTGGCCTGATATTTTTTAACATTCTCATTATTAATGTATGTATGTACATAAGGTAATATGGCGAGTAAAGAAATGTGTCCAGTATCACCAAATATGGAAACTAAAAAGTGACTTCAGCAAACATTCTTACATATCCACATTAAGTGATTGATTAGGTATCAGCAGCAACAGTTTTAAGAGAATATTCTAAGCATCCAATAAGTACCTAGAATGACAGGAATGGATGACTCTCAAAGACCCTCCAAATCAGATTGACAATTTTAAAGAGAAAATTAAGGCTAGGTAGGCAATATCTTTTGTTTCATGGCCAAGCTTAATCTGGAACCTATGCCCCTCCACAACTCAGTGAATTCTTTCCCTTCTGGCTAAGGCTCTGGAGATTAACAAGACACCTACCCCCATTTCATTCAGAATCTGGTTTCCAGGCTAGTGGTCAATCCCCACTTTTACTCCCCAAACACTGTGGTTCCCTCCAAACAACCACACCCAAACCTGTAGCAAAAAACAGCATTGCATAAAGGGGTGTCCTACTTTACACTCTCCAGTACCATAGTATTACCAGAAATACCCAGCGCAGCTCAAAATCCATCCTATGTGTTGTGGTCTGGAATGTTTGTTATAGCACAGCCCATGCACAATCCTTTCCTAAAACATACACAAATGCAAACTCACACACACGCACACGAAATATGTTAAATTTTAGTTGCATGAGGATGCAAGTCACACAATCCTTAAGGAAACTGATTTTGCTCGATAGTGCCAAGGATGACAAGGACTCTGTAAAGATAAAGAATGAATTTCCTCTGTTCCCTGTGAGACACGTAAGCACAGTTAGGCACCTCTCTGCATAGCTGGACATATGGATATCGTGAGATGGGAGCCATAATTGCCCTTTGGTATTAATATGATCTTTTTAAAAAAATCGTTACTAAGGCCATGAGCAGGAACCAATCATGAACTGATTCTCCTTCTGACATTGCTTATGGTCAGCCAAGAGTAAGTTTTCTGCCTTCTCTGAACCACAAGCGGTTAGAGAAACAAATGTAACACATTCTCAGACCCAGGAATATCTGAAGACAAAGCCCATTTTAAATGGTAGGCCTCAGTTTAAGAAAAACCATTAAACCAATCCACTCAGACACCTCAGAATTGCCAGGATGTGAAGTCAAGGTCCCTCTGTTACCCATGTGGTGAAAAATCAGTTTTTAATTCCCTTCTGTGACTGAACTTTTGCAAACGGATGTTATAACAAGATGACTGTGCTTGCAGTAGTGGAAGGAAAGGAAAATATCAGAGGAAGCTGATACATTAACTGGACAATTCATACTAAATGACACGCATTGTATCTCACCCCAGTATATTTTCCCTGCAAAGTGTGATCAGTTGAGATTGGGAACCCCAAAAGGGCAAAAGACTAACTGTACGTTTGAGAAACGATGCAGTGTGTCTTATATATGGAAGAATGCCAGTCATCTGCTGTGTTATCTTCCGATCACAGCCCCTGCTGCTCATTCGTCTGTTAATTTCTACATGCCCATCAGATTTCTCATTTACAACCTCAACTCCTGAAAACCAGTGATGACATAGCCATACTCTTCAGAGACAGTACTCCAGCACATTTATTTATACTGATGCTTTAAAGTCTCAGAATTTATAAATAATCTGTCAGTCACTCCGTTACTCAGTTGAAGCTAACAGTGGCTGGGAACTCAACTAGGGCATCAAGAATACGTGACTTCTCTCTGCCTTCACTGATGGAGCTTGAGGATCCATTTCTGAAATCACTGAGTCAGAAGCATCCAAAGGAGTCAATGAATAACCATACAATTAGCATATACAAAGAACATGACACTAGGAACTGAAAAAACATGTAATACCCAGGTCCAATTCCAGATCAAGAAAACTAGAAATCTCATGAGTGTGTGGTTCAGATAGAGGTTTTTTTTTTATTTATTTTGATTGGAGGATAATTACAATATTTTAATGGTTTTGCCATACATTAACATGAATCGGCCACAGGTATACAGTGTCCCCTCCATCCTGAACCCCCCTCCCATCTCCCTCCCCACCCTACCCCTCTAGGTTGTCCCAGAGCATCAGTTTTGGGTGCCCTGCTTCACGCATCAAACTCTCACTGGATATATTATTTTACATATGGTAATATGTCTGTATGTTTCAATGCTAGTCTCTCAAATCATACCACCTTCTCCTTCTCACACTGAGTCCAAAAATCTGGCAAGAGACTGACCTCAAACCTAGGGACACATACAGACTGAAAGTGAGGGGCTGGAAAAAGGTATAGGTTCTTTTTAAAAAAATCTCTCCTGGTGACTTTAAAGCACAGACAGGATTGAGAACCATGGGCTTAACACAATACAGGACCCTGAGGCCTGCGGCCGCAAAAGTGCACAGAGCACAGTTTCCACTGTGTCAGCTGGGAGAGGCATCCTGGAGCCCCGAGGCGCCACCTAAGTCTAGCCAGCTTGAATCGCCATGCTGTGAGGAAGATCAAGCCCCATGGAGAAGTCACATATTCGCGATGCCCTGCCTGAGTGCCCAGCCACTATCAGCTTCAGCTGAGTAACTGAGTGGCAGATCACTTATGAATTCTGGGATGTGAAAATATCAATAGCAATAAATGTGTGGAAGACTGTCTCTGAATTTGCTCATCAAACATTCATTTTCTGGTTTTCCTCTAAATCACTCTTAAGTAATTAATCACAAGTGTTTGAAGCCACATACTGAGTTTTACATGTTTTGAATAGAGACTGCATTTTAATTGAAATAAGTGGATAAAGTACTCTGAAAATGCTACGAGAAGGTCTACAACATAAAGCTACCTAACTTCAAAGAGACAATACAGTATTATTTTGAAATATCAGAGAAATGAATGAACTATAACCACTGGAATGGTGATCTAGAAGGCTGAATGAGGAGCACCCCAAAAGAGGCATGCATGTGTGCTTAGTTGTGTCCAACTCTTTGCGATCCCATGGACTGTAGCCTGCCAGGCTCCTCTGTCCTTGGGACTTCTCAGGCAAGAATACTAGGGTGGGTTGCCCTTTCCTACTCTAGGGGATCTTCCAAGCCCAAGAACTGAACCCGTGTCTTTTGCATCTCCTGCACTTCAGACATTTTTAAATGCTCTACCACTTGGTGCATGTCCTAATCCCTGGAATCCGTGAATGTTGCCTTATTTGGAAAGGTCTTGCAGACATAAGTAAGGCTCTTGAGATAAAGTCATTTCAGATGATACAGAGAGGACCTAAATCCAATGACAAGTATCCTTATAAGGGGCACATCAGTTCAGTTCAGTTCAGTTCAGCCACTCAGTCGTGTCTGACTCTTTGCGACCCCATGAATCGCAGCACGCCAGGCCTCCCTGTCCATCACCAATTCAGAGTTCACTCAGACTCACGTCCATCAAGTCCGTGATGCCATCCAGCCATCTCATCCTCTGTCGTCCCCTTCTCCTCCTGCCCCCAATCCCTCCCAGCATCAGAGTCTTTTTCAATGAGTCAACTCTTCGCATGAGGTGGCCAAAGTACTGGAGTTTCAGCTTTAGCATCATTCCTTCCAAAGAAATCCCAGGGCTGATCTCCTTCAGAATGGACTGGTTGGATCTCCTTGCAGTCCAAGGGACTCTCAAGAGTCTTCTCCAACACCACCGTTCAAAAGCATCAAGGGGCACATAGGAGAGATTTAAGATGGACGAGGTGGAGGCACTGTGACCACTGAGGCAGAGATCTGAGCAAGAAAGCCATACGTTAGTCAGGATTGCTTACAGTCGCCAGAAACTGGAACAGGAGAGGAAAAGATTCTCCACCATAGCATCAGAGGGAGTGTGGCCCTGTCAACAACTAGATTTCAGAATTCTGGCCTCCAGAATTGTGAGAAAATAAATCTCTGGTTTACCAACCCGGGTGCAGTAATTAGTTACAATAGCCACAGGAAACTAATATAGTTGTAAAACAACATTTATTCATCTAACTTTCTGCTTCCACTACAATGGAAAAATTTAATAAACTGCAATTTTATTCTTTGTATTTGTCCTTATGCTTCTACTTACAAGACAGACTTCAGTTTAAAATTCCATTTCTATTATAAAAGTGTCAAATTTTTATTATTTTATTATTTTCCTTTATGTTTAATGTTTCCCGTGCATTTTTTTGTCCTTTTAATGTATGATCTAGCAGTGATTTTCACGCTGTATTTACCAGCAATCTTTTTTTTTAAGATTTGTTTTTTAATGTGGACCATTTTAAAAGTCTTTATGAATCTGTAACTATAACACTTCTGTTTTGGTTTCTCAGTCCAACTCACACCCTCTGCACTGAAGGTGAAGTCTTAACCACTGAACCACCAAGGATGCCCTCCTAGTGTACAAAGGTAAGCATTTACTGAGCATTCTGAATTCTGTAGAAAGTTTGTTTAAAAAATATATATATATATAGACACACATGTATATATATACATACACACATATATGCGGCTTCCCGCTGTCTCAGTGGTAAAGAATCCACCTACAGGATTCTACAGTCTCCTGCAGGAGACTTGCAGGAAAGATGGGTTCTATCCCTGAATAGGAGAGATCCCCTGGCATAGGAAATGGCAACCGGCTCCAGTATTCTTGCCTGGGAAAAAAATCCATGGACAGAGGAACCTGGAGGGCTACAGTCCATGGGTTGCAAAGAGTCAGACAGGACTGAACAACTGAACAGCAAGATATATACACTTGGTACAGAAAGGATAATAATGAGAATGATATTTGTGCTAGAAAATGTTTGTAGGAAAATGTCTGTAGACATGGTTTGCTGCTGCTGCTGCTAAGTCACTTCAGTCGTGTCCGACTCTGTGCGACCCCATAGATGGCAGTCCACCAGGCTCTGCCGTCCCTGGGATTCTCCAGGCAAGAACACTGGAGTGGGTTGCCATTTCCTTCTCCAATGCATGAAAGTGAAAAGTGAAAGTGAAGTCGTGTCCGACTCTTAGCGACTCCATGGACCGCAGCCCACCAGGCTCCTCTATCCATGGGATTTTTCAGGCAAGAGTACTGGAGTGGGGTGCCAATGCCTTCTCCAGGACATGGTTTAAAGCCTGGCAAATTTCCAATAGTGGGAGGTTCTACAAAATAACAGTAACCCTCAACATTGTCAAGGTCATCTAAAATGAGGAAAGTGTGAGAAATTGTCAAAGCCAGGAGGCACCTATGGAGACATGAAGACTAAATGTAACGCTGTATCCTGGAACAGAATAAAAGGACATTGGATAAAAATTATGGAAAACTGAATGACTTTAGTTAAGAATAATATAGCAATATTGGTTCATTAACTTAACAAACATGCTATATAAATTTTAAGATGTTAACGAATAGATGAAATCGGGTGCCCACTGTATGGGAATTCCCTGTACTATCTTCCCAACGTTTCTGTAAATTTAAAGCTGCTCTTAACACTCACACCTATTAATACACACACACACACACACACACACACACACACACACACACNGGAGACCCTGTACTTTCTGACAGATTTGCCCTACACCGTCTTGACATGAAACTTCATTTTGTCCTGTTACTTTTCATTAAAAACGACTATTTTTATCGGGTTTTTTTTTTCTTCCCAATTTCAGTCATTGCTAAGCACAGCTTTATGTGCGTTTTACAGACTTGGGGTAGCGACGATCCTGGAAATTCCCAGGATGAGTTTAGGGAGGGGAAGTTCATGTTCATGAGCAAGTAATAGATATTTCTGTTGAGGGAAAGAATATCCAACTGTAAAGTCACTTTCTAATGTAACTGTACATTACAGATGGAGGTAAACTGTCTAACACTAAAAGACCTGATCAGCAGGCCGCCCAGACTAGATTTTGCAATTGAAGATGGGGAAAATGCACAAAAGGTAAGTGAACTTAAACACCTTAAGCTCTATCATATTTAGGATGGTGACGTCTAATTCAGTTAAAGATTCTAGCATCCCACTTGTGTTTGTCTTATAATAATCTTGGTGAACATTTTAGAACTATGCTTTTTTTAATGGAGGAGACATCCAACCATTATCCTTCAGTTTCTCAGTCACTGAGTAGTGGAAAGAGGCTAGGTTACATGTAATGCTGAAGCAAATTTATATGAATCAAAGGTATGCTAGACACTGCAGTCAAAAGATTGTAGTACTTATAGTTATCAAGAGTACAATCAATGCATTAATGCAAATAAACTTACAAACAGGCTCACAGACTTCCCATAGGCGCTTATGGTTGGGGGCGTAGGGAGAAGGAAGTGTTTACGGAGTTTGGGATGGATGTGTACATGGTGCTATTTTTAAAACACATAACCAGCAAAGACCTGCTGTATAGTACAGGGGACTCTGCTCAATGTTATGTGGCAGCCTGGCTGGGAGAGGAGTTTGGGGGAGAATGGATACACGTGTATGTGTGACTGAGTCCCTTTGCTGTCCACCTGAAACTATCACAGCATTGTTTTATACCCCAATACAATTAAAAAAAAAAAAAGTGGAATTAGCTAATGCTGGTCAGAAATGTTAAGTCTCAGTTCCCAGGAAAACTCTATGTGCTAGATTATTAAAGTATAGAGAGATGTTCTTCATACTGATGAGCCAGCTCCTAGAGGCTGTTCCATCTTCCCAAGAGCATGAGCAGTGCCTCCGATAAAGTGACGGAGCTCACCAAGACTGAGTATTTTGTGGTGCCCCTGCTGGTTTTGCACTCAGCCCTCCCTTGTGGTTTTGCATGCCTTGTAATTAGTAAGACAGTGGGGCTGTGTTCAAGAAACGTGACGAAGTACCCAACCATAGCAGTGTCTAAACGGGACTCTCGTCATCACAATGCGCTTGCCAGCCGGTGCCCTACTGAAAACGTGGGCGAGCTTGTTAGTAATGAACATCTAAGCATTTTTAGGCAGAGGCAAGTAGATATGACATAGCCAGGTTTAGAAACTTTAAATATCAATTTGAGCACAGCCACTTCCTTAGGCATTGAACTTCTCTCGGTCCTTGAGCTTTTTAGACTTAGCGTCCATCATGAAACTGCCTGATTGCAAAGCACCTGTTATATGGGCCTTTGAAGAATACTTGCTGCTGCTGCTGCTGCTAAGTCACTTCAGTTGTGTCTGACGCTGCGCGACCCCATGGACGGCAGCCCACCAGGCTCCCCTGTCCCTAGGATTCTCCAGGCAAGAACACTGGAGTGGGTTGCCATTTCCTTCTCCAGTGCATGAAAGTGAAAAGTGAAAGTGAGGTCGCTCAGTCGTGTCCGACTCTTAGCGACCCCATGGACTGCAGCCTATCAGGCTCCTCTGTCCGTGGGATTTTCCAGGCAAGAGTACTGGAGTGGGGTGCCATTGCCTTCTCTGGAAGAATACTTGACAACCATTAATTTTGGTAGGTGTGAAATTATATGCTTTTTCATGTATGATTTCCACCCCCACCCCCACCCCAGGATTTGATTTATTTTTGTTGGGAAAAGAAGTATACCAAAACATTAGTGTTTTTAAAGAGGATTTTTTAAAATTCCATTTGCCATTTGAGAGTGGCAATGCCTAGACTTTAAAGTATATATTCAGAGTTTTGGTTTTGCAAGTTTCAGAGCAAAACTTTTTGTTTTCCTTCATAATTTGGATGGAACAATCTTGAAAGAATGTGTATATCTTTAAGTAAGTAAGTGTTAGTCACTCAGTCATGTCTGACTCTTTGCAACCTGATGGACTGTAGCCCGCCGGGCTCCTCTGTGGGATTCTCCAGGCAAGAATACTGGAATGGGTTGCCATTCCCTTCTCCAGGGGCTCTTCCTGACCCAGGGATCAAACCTGGGTCACCTGCACTGCAGGCAGATTCTTTACCATCTGAGCCACTAGTGAAGCGTGTGTATACCTTTACATAGAGACAGAGCAAAGAGGGAAGAAAAGGCAAAGTTGGTATCCACTTCTTTCCTCCCAAGTGGATGACTTTTTATTAAGTGCTTTCAACAAGGGTGCTTCTCCTCCTCTAGCCCAGTAAGTACTGTGCCTGGCTGAGCTTTCATATTTTCGTGGGTATAGAGAAAATGTCAAATGACTCCATAGAGATTTAGGGAAGTGACTAAAATGTTTGAAATAGAATGCAGGGCTTATTTCACCTGTCAAAGAGATGGCAAAGGAAGAGGTGAGTGCCCCAAGAGATGCTCGAAGGGGCTTTCATCTCTCTCTTCACCTTGCTGTAAAGTAAAGGAAGGAGGATTTCCAAAGATGCTGAGAATGTGGGATTTGGAGTCAGATCTGGATTTGAGTTCCTGTTCTACCATTTGTTAGCTCCTTGAGCTTGAATAAATTTATTTATTCGGTTTTTCAACAAATATTTATGTTCCAGTTGCTGGGGATCCAGTGTTTTAATAAATCTCCTAGCTTCCCTAAGCCTATTTTTTATTTTATAAATTGGAATTAGTAAGTAGACTCTCTTCTCAGGGTGTCTATAACCCAGCAACCCATATTGTTCACCCTTACTCAATTGAACTGACAGCCCAAAGATATATGATGCGGGCCTGGCCCTCAGTTTCCTGAGAGATGTTTCAAGGGCTCAGATGTAAACTCACCAACTAGCCTGTGATTGGTTAAGTGCTATAGGAGTGGGAACCATTTGCCCCAGCAGAACAGAAGAGTAAGAAAGAAATTCACAGGGAGTCTAGAGGAAGTTGGAAAGCTTCACAGGGGAGATAATACTTGGGCTGAGGACTTTAGCCTGTAAGGGAACAAGAGGAATAAGGTGGACTTTGTAGGCAGAAGAATCATCTGAGTCTATGCAGTGTGGACATTCAAGAGATGTTCAAAATTTCCAGAGTGGCCAGAAGCTAGTGGTACTTCCTGAAACCCTCTGGTGGGTGCCTGGAACAGTGTCCTGTGGGTCAGTCAGCATGTAGAGGACTTATCTTTCTTGACTGTCTGATCTTCATCGGTCAAGGTCTATAGTACTGTATCAGGCATGCATATTGCTTACCACTCACAGAGAAACTTTTCCTTAAAACGTAAAGTTTACTCTGCCCAAGTTGTGAGATTATAAACAAGACTCTCCTTTTCAGTTGTCTGTACTGCATTTAGGAATGACAAAAGTAGAAAAAGGATGGTTTGGGATGAAGGAGTGGACAGTAAAGACTGAGCTTTGGGAAGGCTATGTGAAGGAGGTAACACTTGAGCTAGGTCTTGAAGGAATGAATGCTAAGACTTAGGCAAGTAGAAAGGAAGGATATTCGTAAAGAAGTGGAAGCTAACATAGTAAATTTGGGGACCTCACCTAGACTTAGTGGGTATGGGTTTTCTTTGAAAGTCATTCATCTTTTGCATGCTGCTGCTGCTAAGTCACTACAATCATGTCCGACTCTGCGCAACCCCATAGACGGCAGCCAACAAGGCTCCCCCGTCCCTGAGATTATCTAGGCAAGAAGAGTGGAGTGGGTTGCCATTTCCTTCTCCAGTGCATGAAAGTGAAAAGGGAAAGTGAAGTCGCTCAGTTGTGTCCGACTCTTCATGACCCCATGGACTACAGCCCACCAGGCTCCTCCATCCATGGGATTTTCCAGTCAGGAGTACTGGAGTGGGGTGCCATCACCTTGCATGCTAAGTTGCTTCAACTGTGTCCAGCTCTTTGCAACCCTATGAACTATAGCCCATTGGGCTTCTCTCGCCATGGGATTTTCTAGGCAAGAATACTGCAGTGGGTTACCATGCCCTCCTCTGGGGATCTTCCCAACCCAGGGATCAAGCTCACCTCTTTTGGGAGTGGTTAAAAAAAGAAGGTGAGTTCGACTCGAAGCATTTATTTATACCCGTGAGCTTACAGGTAAATAAATAAATATGTGCAAGAGACAGTTGGTTGCCTGATTTGGGAATTCATGGAAGGTTCTAGCCAGATACAATCTTGGGAATTATCAAATACATGTTGGTTTTAAAGCCATGAGTGGGTGAGCTGCCCCAGAGAGCAAACAGGGAAATGTGGAGGGCTGAGGTTTCTAAGAGCAGAAAAATGAGGAACCTATGAAGGAGGCTGAGAAGGAACAGTCACAAATAGAAAGAGAACCAAGAGAGAAAACGTGCCAGCTCAGAAAGACTGAGAGTTTTATAAAGCAGATAGTCAACAGTCTTAACAGCAGCAGTGAGGTCAAATGTGGTGTTTTGCCATTGACTTGTCAACTAAGATGTGATCTACGTGAGAGCAGTGGATCAGAACAGACTGGTGGTTTGAGGAACCCCCAGGGGGGAAGGTCCTGGGTGTGGATTACTCATTCTGGAAAGTGTGCTCTGAGGGGGAGGAGAGTGTGTCGATGACTAGGAGACACCTCCGGACGTGCCTGTCATATTTGCGATGAATCTGAAAGAGTCGGGTGGGCTTCAGCGTGATGGTGTGTGCAGCGGCTCAGGTGTGGTAAGATGTGGGGCAGGTTTGAAGAAACACGGGGGACTGTTTGGGCAAAATGCGGGACATGTGTGAAGTGGGACTTGAAAAGAGGTTGGCGCAATGTCACCAGGGGCCTTGAACGGGCTGCTGCTGCTGTCCTCTTTAAGGTAGCGTGAATCAAGGCTGCCTCTGAGAGAGGCGAGATTAGAACCCAGATCTCCTGGTGACCACGTCCCTTCTATGGCAGCTCAGTCGTAATGCTGGTGTGGTAAATAATATGATGATGAACATTTGTACAGCACTTGACAGATTACACAGCACTTATGCCCTCGGTATCTGGCCTGATCCTCACAGCAACTGCATGGCAGGTAAGCCAGGGTGCCTCACCTGCATTGCACGCAAGAACTGAAGAGTCTGTTTCCCGGGTGCTCTCTTTAGGACCGCTCTCACTGAAGAGGTTATTTCCAGGGTGTGGCAGCCTTTTCCTGGCAAATAGATCCGATGTGGAGATAAGCAGTCAGGTGGTGCGTCAGGGAGGGCCCTGGGGACGGGCCGTTTAAGGGGCAAGAAGGCAGCAGAACGAGACAGCGAGTGAAGCGGAAGTCGGGTTCACCCTGAGGGGAGCTCTGGGATGACCCCCGCCCCCAGAGTGGTTCTGAGTCTGGGCAAGAGGACCCGGCTTCTCCGTGTCAGTGGGGCCTCTCCCAGCCCCTGAGGACAGTACTGGTCTCACAGAAAGGGGCATGTCCTGGACGAGTCAGTCCACTTCAGCCAAAGCATGAAGATGCTTGCTGCTGGCATTAGTCCAGCTGCTGGGAAGCTGAGGCATTCCTTCCTCAAGAGAGCTAGGTACACCCCAGTGTCTACCACATGGCTGGGCAGCCTTGCTGGAAAGCCTTAGGGATAGGTACTTTGGTCTGAACCCTTTATTTTATAGATCTGGAAACTTGAGTCCAGACAAAACCAACACTTTGTCCAGTATCAAAAAAAGTAGAGTGGAGTCCAAAACCAGGTTTCTGAATCCAGTCCCTTCCTCCACTTTCCACAGTGTCAGGATTTTGGATAGACAGCTGGATGGAACACGATGTGATTAGGTTGCAGCTGACTTTCTGCCCATCTGAGACCTCAAAACAATTTTCTGTTTTAGCTTCTGTTGATGTAGAGATATGGTAAGGATCATAACGTACCATGTGACCTGACTCCCCTCCTACTTACCCAGGGATTGAACTTGGGTTTCCGGCATTGCAGGCAGATTCTTTACCATCTGAGCCACCAGGGAAGCCCCAAGTATTACTTAAACTAGTGAAAATACATCAAAGTGCCAGAGGAAATAATTGATCTGAATTGCTCCTCAGTAGGGAAAAGTAGCAGGAGCTCAATATTCCTCGGAAGACCGCTACCACAGAGGCAGTGGAGAAGGAGGAAGAATCTCTGCACCTCCGCAAGCCTGGGCCACACCCTCCACCATGGGGAGACCTTCGGAACTAAGTCGATAATCATAGCCCGTTGTTCCTTTTGCACCTACGAGGGGCAAGGCATTATGCCAAAAATAGTGAAGAATGAGACATGTGGAAGTAGCTTCCTGACCTCCAGAAGTGCACAGTCTCGTTAATGAGACAAGACACACGCCCAGGAAGTTAAATGGCAATACAATGTGCTCTGTTCTGTTAACTCTGAGCTCAAGGATGGATGGTAATAAAGAACAGGAAAGTGGGGGCAGAGAATAGCTAAGTTGTACTGAGTGCTCACTATACACCAGGAACTCTTCTCATAACTCTGGAGATCAGTATTTTTATGAACTTCGTTTTCAGTTGAGAGAATTAAAATACAGTGAGGAGAAGGAAACTGCCTGCACTCACCCTGCTGATGAGCTGGCCCTACCAGCCTGCATGCAGAACGGCTCCCCATGCCTCCTCTTCATAGATGATTGTGGGGAGCAGGGTACCCACATGTCTCATGCTGGGTACCCTGGAGCTGCGAAAAAGCTAACTCCATCCCAACTCATACTCCAGACAAGCTTATTTCTAGATGCAGAATTTCAGAAACTTGGACGCAGAAATTCGGAAATTGCTAGCAGCTATTTCTTGCCCTACCCCATGACTTTTATACTGAATGAGTTTGTATGTGACCTCAGTCAAGGTACCCTCTGTGTGCCTCAGTTTCTTCATCTGTCGGCTTGAAAAATAATAATACCCAGGTTAGAGGATTGGATAAGGAGTTAGTGGTGTAAAGCGCATGAAACAGGACTTCCCTGGTGTTCCGGTGGTTAAGAATCCTCCTGCAAATGCCAGAGACATGGGTTCGATCCCTGATCGGAGAAGAATTCCACATGGCACAGGGCAACTGAACCTGTGCACCACAACTGCCAAGGCCACCTGCTCTAGAGCCTGTATTCCACAGCAAGAGAGGGCACTGCACTGAGAAGCCCACTCGCTACAACTAGAGAAAGCCCGCGAGTAGGAACAAAGATACAGCACAGCCACACACACAAAAAAAGTGCATGAAACAGGTATTGTCTGTAGCACGTAATACGCACTCAGTACTTTCGCTTGAGAGTTCCCCTGTAGAAGACTCATCAGAATTGCACACTAGTAGGGACTTGGTAAGGGATCTGAGGAGATATAGGCTGGATGCTTACTGCTGCAGTGGTATGAGAAATTGTCACCCCCATCTCCACTCCCTTCCTGTTACCCTAGGACAGAACTCACTCACCATGGCTAGCTGGCAGCTTCCACTGATCCAAGGAACAAGAGATGGCCTGCTACCACGAATTCCAGTTTCTCCCAAACAATTCTGTTTTCCCTTTTCACACGTTGCTCATTATAGGAAAACACTTTTTAAAAACCACTTCTCAGCCAAGATCCAAGCATCCAGTAAGCCATAGAGTGATACTGTGTGCAGGAATATCAAATACGCAACTCATCCACCTTGCTATTTACATCGGGCACAATTGCCTGGAGCTGAATTCAGCTATGGGAAGAGCAGAATCTTTTCTGATTTTGAAAGGCAAATCTTATTCTGTGGGAAAGAAATTTGTTTCAGAAACTAATTTAGTAGTTTCAAATGTGAGTTCTGTGTACTCAGTCCTTTTTCTTAATGGATTCATGGACCCATCGTTAATCTTTTCTTATAATTAGCTAAGACATTTAAAGTATGGTCTGGGGAAGGTGCTCATCCACAAACTTCTATCAAGTTGCAAAAAATCAATAACAGAACTTGAGAGGTTAGCATTTAGAAACCTCTATAGTAATTGGATCTTGCCCCTATAACATGTAAGCCTGTGACCAGTGGTCTCTTCTTGTTGGACAAGCTATAGGTAGGGTTGAGTGGCAAACTCAAGGGGAGAGTCAAGTGTGATGAGAGTTCCATGTCGGTCCTATAAAGGAAGACCATATATCAGTCTGTGGGAGTTTGGAAGGGAAAGACACTGGTCCTTCAGCAAGGGTAGTTGGAGAAGCACCACTCTAGGGAAGGGACCATACATCGCTGGGTGGTTTGAAATGTGGCCTTCTGTGGATGCCCTTCCATTAACCGCTGTGTTAGCACCAGTGAACATTGAACAAAAACATAATCGCTCTCCACTAGTTAGTGCAAACTTGTGGATAGTGTTTAAAAAATATGTCACTTAGAAGCAGTATGGATTCAACCTACATTGGCTCTTATTGTCATCCCCAACTATTATAAACATCCACTCATGCCTTCTTCCACAGAGATGCCATGAAAAATCGCCAGTCCAGGTTTGATGCAGGATACAGGATGCTCAGGGCTGGTGCACTGGGATGACCCAGAGGGATGGGATGGGGAGGGAGGTGGGAGGGGGGTTCAGGATGAGGAACACATGTACACTCATGGTGGATTCAAGTCAATGTATGGCAAAACCTATATTGTAAAGTAAAATTAATTAATTAATTAAAAAAAACTGATAAACTAGTTAAAAAAAATTGGAGCTATCTTTTGATTCCCATAGATCCTTCTGTTTATTTTCTTTTATCCTATCCTGACATTTTTCAGCCCTGAACGTATGGTCTGTTTGCAGTTTATTGTCTTAGTGAATGATGGAAACAAGTTGCACTCTTACCTGATACCTGCCCTTTCTCATTTTTGCTAAAAGGTCTTTTTTTTTTTAATAGGAAAATATATTTGTTGATCTCTCAAGGATGGCCCCAAAGACGCCAATAAAAAATGAGCCAATTGACTTATCAAAGCAAAA
The DNA here is from genome assembly GCA_006410615.1 of Neotragus moschatus. Classification (NCBI taxonomy): domain Eukaryota; kingdom Metazoa; phylum Chordata; class Mammalia; order Artiodactyla; family Bovidae; genus Neotragus; species Neotragus moschatus. Next base: position 1,010,171 of record SJYA01000762.1, on the reverse strand, counting down.
AATCTTCACTCCAGAAAGAAATCCCATCACTCCGGTTAAGCTTGTTGACAGACAGCAGGCAGAACCATGGACGCCCACCGCTAACCTGAAGATCCTCATTAGCGCTGCCAGCCCAGATATAAGAGACCGAGAGAAGAAAAAAGGACTGTTCAGGCCCATTGAGAACAAGGATGATGCGTTTACAGACTCTCTGCAGGTACACAGGCCGTGCTCCTAAGGGCTTTCACAGAATGGAAAATGTTTAACTTAATTATTAAAACGTCACAGAACTCTCAACTTTTGGTTGCTATTGAGTTGAAAGCACTATTCCACTTTCTCCTTTCATTTATTCACAGCTGAAGTGGGACTCTCATTCTCTGTCTCATTTTTCATGATGAATGTTTTTGTTTTCTTCAGTTTTTTTTTCTTTTCTCTCTTTACCAGTATGTATTTTTTAATGATAATTTTTAAGCCATGATATTAATTTTATAATTAAAATTATTGTTTTAATCACTTTAGTTAATAATAATGATATTAATTTATTATTTAAATTTTAATAATTTTGATTTAATGAAGAAATTTGGATTTTTTAATGCTGCCATGCATTATAATTTTCACTCTGATTTAATAATCTAAATATTTGTGATTTGGGAAATTTTATCATTCTCCCATGTATGTTTAGTTCACTGGTTTAGTGCTTTAACATTAAGTCGTCTTCAAATTACCTGTCCTATGGGAACCAGAAGTCTTGAGCAAGCAGCGTATATATACTTTTTTTAAAAAGTCTTTCTTGGGACTTAAATTGAGCCTTTTTCAAAAGTGGTTGATAAGACAAGGGCACTCGTTTAATGTGCTTAAAATAAGAATGAGTAAGGAAGAGTAAGATTTAGCTGTCCTTGCTCAAGTCTGTCAGCTCTTGGTAAATTGTGAAATATAAGAGCTTGGTGACACAATGTAGGCAAGTCCGTCTCAGATTTTCATGTTGACAGGGATTGCACGGGGTCTTAGGGAAAGATAGATTCTGATACATCAGGTCTGAGGAGAGGCCTGGGGTTTTTACAGCTCTTAACACGCTCCTGCTGGTGCAGACGTACTGCCTGAGGAGCACACTGCTAGTAAAGGTGTAGCAGCCTGTAAATTATCGCATTTTCATTCTTTAATTTAACCAGTAGGCTCAGCCTCAGGGCTTCCCTGGCAGCTCAGATGGTAAAGAATCTACAGGAGACCTGGGTTTGATCCCTGGGTCGGGAAGATCCTCTGAAGACGGGAATGGGAATCCACTCCAGTGTTCTTGCCTGGAGAATTCCACAGACAGAGGAGCCTGGTGGGCTACAGTCCATGGGGCTGCAGAGTCAGACACGATGGAGCAACTAACACACACACAGAGTCTCAGCCTCAAATCACAAAGGAGGAAAAGTTCAGGTTAGGAAGAGTATTCTAACTAGAATCTGGGAGGGTAAGGATGAGGATGTTCCCCTCAACTCGCCAGTGCCACCCGCTCACCCGCTGCGGTCTCTCCTTCAGGATGTTAACCGTGACGTCTCCCACCTCCCTTCTGTGTGCCCTCTGTAGCTTGATGCAGTGGACGACAGTGCTGTGGATGAGTTTGAAAAGCAAAGGCCAAGCAGGAAACAGAAAAGCTTAGGGCTCCTGTGCCAGAAGTTTCTTGCTCGCTATCCAAGTTACCCTCTGTCAACTGAGAAAACTACCATCTCCCTAGATGAAGTTGCTGTCAGTCTCGGTATGTATCATGGGGTCACCTGGAGGCCTGTCTCCTGTTACGGTGGGAAATGGATTCCTCGGGCGAGCCGGAGGCTTCAGATCACCTCCTCTGCTAAGTCCAGAGCAGGCCCTCCAAAAGAGAGGACCGAGGAGCAGGTAAAGCTTTTCTTCTGCTTTATCGTTATGCACAGAATTCCAGGGAGCCTTCTAGGCCTGAGGGTCAAACAAATATTTGGTTTCTTTAACCTCAAAAACTGTATTTGCAAAAGACTCATGTTACAAATTAATAGCTAATCCCTTAATTCTATCTTATTTCAGGCAGACTCAAAAGATTTTTAGACATATCCTGCTGCTTTTTTTTTTTTTTTAATGCTTCTGAGAGTTCAGAACTGCTATTATTTCTGTTACAAAGCCAAATTTGAAAGCAAGAGAGTGATGTTTGAAGCCCTGTACTGTGACCTTCACAGCAAGTCTGCCCAACTAGAAAAAGCACATCTGGGTATAATTCAAACAGCTAAGCCTTATAACAAAGAGGAATACATCCGTTCACATGGTGTGACTGTGTGTCATGTACAGTGGTGTCTGGGCTATAAATATGCAGGCAACTGATCCAAATAGAGATTCCTAGTGGGGCATGGATTGCAGTTAGTTTCACAAGGAACATACTGTTGACAGTGAATAAGTAGAAATCACAAAGATTTGAAGATGTCAGAGTGTCACCTTAACAAATTAGGACATATTTACATATAGGAGAAGAAAAGTCTCAAAGAGGTCAACCCAGTAGGCTTTATGAGCCTGGAGGAGGACGTGGCAACCCACTGCAGGATTCTTGCCTGGAGAATCCCATGGACAGAGGAGCCTGGGAGGTCCTTCAGGTTGCAAAGAGTCAGACACGACTGAGGCAACCTGACATGCATGCGCACACATGCAAGGCTTTATCATAGATTATATTTTTAGTTGGTTTATTAGTTCTCTATCTTCCCATAGCCCAAAGAATGTGACTCAGTTGATCCTTGTCAATCTGAATTATTCAAACGGATGGTTAAAAAGAATTGCTGGAAATTGAAGTAATGAGGAGCCAGTGGTTGTGATGGGAAGACCGTGGGCTGGACTTTGGGTAAGACAGAGCTGGATTTGAAGCCCAGCTTTCTAATGAGAGAGATTTAAAAAGTTAATTAATCTTTTCTCAGTCATAGCATAGAAACCATAGCACCTCCCTTGCAGAAGCTTAGAAAAGTTAGGGATCATGTCAGTAACATGCCCAGCTCAGGGCCTGGCTTAGTAACTTACTGCTCCATGGAACTATTTCTGCTCAGTTGTTATGAGAGGTTCCCCTTGCCCACTTCCACAATCCTCAAGCTGTCCTGTCAACCTGTATAGCTGGGAAGAGGAAGCAGAGGGCTTTAACAGGGGAGCTGTTTTAGAACCCAGGAATGGGATACAGTATTCTGGCTTCCCTTGTAGCTCACTCGGTAAAGAATCTGCCTGCAGTGCAGGAGACCAGGGTTCTATCCCTGGGTTGGGAAGATCCCCTGGAGAAGGAAATGGCAACCCACTCCAGTATCCTTGTCTGGAAAATCTCATGGGCAGAGGGGCCTGGTGGGCTGCAGTCCATGGGTCGCAAAGAGTCGGGCACGACTGAGCGACTAACACCTATTCTGGCTTTGGTAGCAATGAAACGAGATGTGAGCCAGCTGGACAGAAGCTTAGTGTAGACGTAGCTGAGGCACTGGGTCCTAGAAACTAGTCTGAAGAGGTTGAGGGTAAAAGAACAGATCATACAATGTCTTTCTCATTGGGGTTCCTCTGTACACCCATCCCTTATCAAGAGATCTTGCTGATATCAAAGCAGAAGAAAACAGATTAGATGTTGGAAGGCTGCCTTATAGGTCCCAGGGAGGACGGGGCTGTAGGTCTCCTGTATAACAGTCTAGCGCAGAATGCCAAGGCTTTTGCAACAACTTCCTACTGTGTCATGATTTCCCAGGCCTGCCAAATGAACTTTCCATCTCTCTTCATGTGGGATAAGACAGGGTCCCTTCCTAGAAGCTGTTTCCAGGGTAACCATCTCCTTGATTGAATCTAAACTCCTGGCTCTATCCCAGGTTACAAGCTGTAAGACCAGATTTTAACCAAGGATCTGCAGAGCATTCAAATTGCACTGTTTCCCAGTTTCTGGTTTCATGTAGATATGATACTGTGTCACAGGTAAGAAGTTAAAGAACTGGGAATGACTTTAGTAAATGGAAAATTACACAGCCTAGGAAAATTTACTGGGCCGAGACGCTCTTAATCAGCTCTGTGGGGCATAAGGGAAGCGTGGTAACAATGAGTAGATGCTCGAGGGCATAACCAACGCCATGACTAGGATGAACAGGATCGCCTTGAAGACAAAAGGAAAAGAAGGCTCAGAGAATCTTCCTGACAGAGCAACCTGCAGGACTTGAGGTCTGTGAACAGAACTTTTAGATGCGCCCAGCCAGTGGACCGTTAAACTCAATGCAGATTGCAAAAGTGAGGGATTAGTCAGGCAGCACAGCTATTGCGCATGTCAGGCGGTTTCTTATTGTCTAAGTGGTCCGAGTCGCCCTTGTATTTCGTATTTCTTCCTCTATTTCTTGGGATGTCTAGCCACTAGATGGAGACTTCACAGCTCCTATCTAATACAAAATAACAAAACAGTTGGGCATATGGCTGGCCCTGGGGTGTCTCAGTTGCATTCACATGACATTTCTAATGGGAAGGTTTATGGCAAGTTACACTCTAAACGAGATGTGTTAATATATGGAAACAGAATGGAACCAGAGCCCAGGCAGTTCTGGACAAGGGGCTGCTGACTGCTCCTGCCAGCACCTTCCAGCAGGCATCTGGCAGCAGAGCCCGAGCTTTTGGAGGGTGAAGAGCCTTTCAGGGTCATGAGCCGAAATGTTCTGATTGACTGTGAAATGCCTCTTCAAGCGGGGATAGCACTTCCTCTCAGCTCCACAGTTTTCTTGTAATCTGGTCTATTTCTTGTGTTAAGTCTTTGGAAAGCCAAGAGCTGCCTACCCTGAGTCTGCTCTGATTATACAACAGCTGTTGGCAAGCGAAAGGGAAGAAGGCATTTTTGTTGCTGGGCCCTTTTGCTTGGAGATGCCTGGCAGCATTTGTTACGGATACTTAGGCGAAAGCAGAAAGGGCCAGTGAGTCCCAAAAGCCTAAGTGTCTATTGCATAACAGGATGAGACACAGATGGGAGGTTTGAAAAATCTGTTTCTACTGTCACCTTGAATGCCAGCAGGAATTTTAGGTATCTCCCATGCCGCACAGGAAGTACTTACAAAATAATATACAAAGAGCAGATAAATTAACACCTATCAGAATCCCTCTAAGTTTATTGTTGCACTGAATCCTCCTCATTTTATGAGATAAATACCCAGGCACAGAAAGAGTAAGTAACTTCCCAGGCTCACCCAACTAGTAAGGGATAGCGCAGGGATTCCAGTCCAGGCAGTCTGACCCTGAAGACCCCACACTTAACCCATGAAAATATTTTTAGTAAATTCAATAGACTGCTCATAATCCTGGCTGTTGAGCGACTTCACTTTCACTTTCATGCATTGGAGAAGGAAATGGCAACCCATTCTAGTGTTCTTGCCTGGAGAATCCTAGGGACAGAGGAGCCTGTTGGGTGCCGTCTATGGGGTCACAGAGTTGGACATGACTGACGTGACTTAACAGCAATCCTGGCTGTTTAGGGAGTGTGGCATAAGTGGGTAGGGAATCCATGAACTGGATGGTCAGCCTGTGCAGGAGTTTCTGTGCTTTACTGATGGGCTGTGTGGCAGGACACAGTGCATGAGAGCACGGGGAGAATTGTCCGTGGCTGTGACGAGCACACAGAGGCCTGTGTGTTCCAGCCCTGGCCCTCGCTTCCTCCTGCAACCTGAGAAGGGTGCCCAAGTTCTTGACTTCTAAGTTTCCAGCACAAAATAGGAAACAGAGTATTTACCATCTGTTTTCCCTACTGGCCATTACAAGAATTAACAGGGTAACTTTTTCACATCATTCAAACTCCAGGAAGGAGAGTATGGTCGAATAATGAGGTTACAGTTATTGGACACAGTTTTATAGTCTGTATAATTAGGACTAACTACAAGTCAAAATCAACCGTCCAGCCTTCATCAAGCATTTATTACTATGATGCATATTGCTCGGTCCCACCAGTTTTAACATGCTGAAATGTTCATGTGGTTTGCCTAACAGGTTCAAAGAAAAGTTGCTCTATTATTTATGTAATACAGATGGAACTATCATCCATCTCAAGGTGGATGCTTACCCTAGATTTGATCAAGAGTTGGATCCCAAGAAGAAAAAAGAAAAATAGTTTCTGTTGCTTGCATTCTCATAGGATGAATTTGTTGAGCAATTATATTTGCTGGGCAAAGCATCACACAGAATAGTTCACAGACAAGGCCCAAGCCTTCATGGAATTTATACTCATAAGTGTTCTTCGGGGCTTCCCTGGTGGTCCAGTGGTTAAGATTCTGCGCTTCCACTGCAGGGGCGCCCAGGTTTGACCCCAGATCGGGGAAGTTCAGCCTGCCATGCAGTGCTGCCCCCCCCCCAAAAAAATTAGAAAAATGCTCTTCAGCATGACAATGGTCGGCTTCTGTTTTTCAAACAGGCGTTGAAAGGAGACGCATCTATGACATTGTGAACGTGCTGGAGTCGCTGCACCTGGTCAGCCGGGTGGCCAAGAATCAGTACGGCTGGCATGGTAGGCACAGTCTGCTGAGAACCCTAAGGAACCTCCAGAGATTAGGAGAAGAGCAGAAATATGAGGAGCAGATGGCACACCTCCAGCAGAAAGAGCTCGACCTTATAGATTATAAATTTGGAGAACGCAGAAGAGATGGCTGTCCCGATTCCCAAGATCCACAGTTACTGGATTTCTCCGAACCAGACTATCCCTCCTGTGAGTCCCCTGGGCCCACACCAGTCTCCTGAGGATGGGGAGGGCCAGATGGGCCTCCCTGGAGGCATGTGGCCTCTCGGTCCCTCTCACGAAGATGGGCAGACAGATGGCTTCCCGACTGGGCTGCCCACTCCACCCCACGGGAAACCTGTCTAGTGGCAGTTTCACTTGGTATCTGGTGTGTTTGGGTCATAGGTGGCGAATGGCGTTCCAGTTTCAGACTGACAGTCCCACGCTGCTTCCTCTTTGTGAGCCTTTAAGGAAAATTTACCTGGAAAGCATTTCAGTCTTCAAAATTTCTGTCTGTTTTGTTCAACTGTGTATTGGAGTGGATGACTTAGAAACCCAATTTGCAAAAAATGCTGATTAGGAAGACAGACAACCTTTCATTTGATACTGAATTGTTTTATTTATCTTGTATGGCATTGTTCTTCCCCCTCCTAGCTCCTGTGTGTGCTGTCCCTCTTTTATCTTTATTCTCACCCTAATCCTCCTTGCTAAGATGATAAAGTGAAAATATTCCTTACGTTTCACTTGCAAATATAAGAAATAGATATGGAAGGGTGGGCCTGGCTCTCATTGCATTCACTACCTCATGCCTTTAATTTCACCCTCTGAACTAGTCTTTATCCTAATAACCAGAGGAGACAACCATCTGTCGGGGATGATTTGCCTGTCATCTGTGGCAACACACATCTAAGCAGTGTCTCCTGCTTACTTATTGTTTATTTCTTTACTTATTTCCAAAGTGCAATGGAAGAGGTGGGCGCCTCCTGTGTGGATGGTGTATTCCAGCTCTTGTGGGCTCAGAGAAGTGCAAGTGGAGTCCTTGCCTTTGAGGGAAGATTGGATGTTCTGAAAACAGTTCCCGATCCCCACTCTATCCTTTTCTCCCTTCTACGTTAATCTTTTCCAAAATTGCTTCATAGATTCTATTCAGTGGAGTATGAGTACAAAGCATTTCAGAACTTATACCAACTATAGAATAATTTTAGGACCCTCCCCCCCAAAAAATCTATCTTATCTCTTTATGAACCATCTTTTTGTGATGTGTGGCCAGGTGGTGATCAAAAGTAACCTTTCCATCTGCTGATAGATTTAGATAGGTCTGGCAAACTACAAGTACAGTCTTTCTTATGGTAGGTTATATGTTTTGATGCTTTCGTTTCGTTCCCTTTGTAGCATCTGCAAACAGTCGGAAAGACAAGTCTCTGAGAATTATGAGCCAGAAGTTTGTCATGCTGTTCCTGGTCTCCAAAACCAAGATTGTTACTCTTGATGTGGCTGCCAAAATACTGATAGAGGAAAGCCAAGATACGCCAGACCATAGTAAATTTAAAAGTAAGCATCTTCACTGAAATCCACTTAGCAGCACAGAAAGGGTGGGATTTCACATGTTGATGTTTGCAGCCTTGGAGATTTTTTTTAAAATTATTTTGTTGAGATGTGCACTCCTTGCCTTCTTTAAGCTTCTTGGTGCTGTGAGAGGTAAGCTGATCACATACTAGAATTCCTATGAAAGTTCTGCCTGATGCCTTTTCCTCAGCAGAGTGGATGCTGGAGGCAGAATGGCATCCCACACACACAGTTCAGGGAAGGTGTGAGAGGCTTTGAATTTCGCTTTAGTATCGCTGCATCCAAGATGGAATGTCTGAGTTTTCTTTCCCTTTTCTCCTCACCCCCCGCATACTCTTCTGATGTGGACATGAAAGTTGTCTACAGGTAAGAACCAGAAGAAGAGGAGGGGAGGGGAGGTGGAGGGCGGTGGGACGTGGATGCTGGACAAGAGAGTGTTTCGAGTTTCACACCCAGAACATCTTCCTCTTCCGTCAATCTGGGTCCTGAGCCAGAGGCCCTGGCTGCTGGTAGCTCATTCAAGCCCTGGAAACCCTGAATTCAACATTCTCTAGCTTTTGTTTGTTTCCACCTGGAAGTATAGCCACCCTGTGGGAGAAATGACTAGATAAAATCCAATTCTATCAGGATTGGAAAGAATATTGCATCTGAAGGGAAAGCTTGATGTTTCAGGCCGATAATCAGAGCCCTTTGCTTATCCTAGCCCTGAGTTCAAGTGGCTTTCCTCCCTGTAAGTTGACTTCTTGGTTAGAGCTTACTTTGTGGGCATTGTGTTACCGCCCACCCCTCTCAATTTCTCCTCCCGTGCACGTATTTTCAAATGTCTCTCCCTGAACCTCTCCGACTCAGGGAATGCCCACCCAGCCCTTCCCCACTGGGTGTCCACCAGGGTTAGAGGTGAGGCGCTGACTGTCTTCAGCACAGTCATACCTCGTGACCTCGAGCCCTGGACAGTCTGTGTGCCCGGCAGCGCAGCCTCGCCGGAAGCTCCAGGGAACCCCTGTCACTGTCACAGCCCAGCTGCCTGGGAGAGCAGGTGCCCCCGTCTCCTGCAGGGAGAGACTCCAGGCAAGCTTCTGACAAGCTGTGGATCAGAATGACGTTTCCTACGCCTTTAATTATAGCCCGTTTGCCTCCCTTGGCGTTTTTGCAGTCACAGTGATCCCAGCTTGTCACCAGGCGCCTCTGGTACGGAGCGTGAAGCAGTGAAAGCAGAAGGACACGCTGACCTTCACTGAGTGGGGTGATCAGACACTGGAGTCCTTAGCGATTTCGTGTGGGAGCCACTGGCCTCTCATGCTACCCCACTGCTCCTGCTGGAGGCTTCTTTGGTGGCTGAGAAAGTGACCCATCACACAAACTGAAAGGTCATGATGTCCCGGACCAAGGTATGGTGTGACCACAGTTGTTTTTTATGTCTTCAAGCAAAGGTACGACGCCTCTATGACATAGCCAATGTGCTGACCAGCTTGGCGCTGATAAAGAAAGTGCATGTCACGGAAGATCGAGGCCGGAAACCTGCCTTCAAGTGGATCGGCCCTGTGGATTTCAGCTCCACGGGTAAGGCGCGGTGTTGCTCAGGACCATCTGATGTGTAAACCTCAGTTGCTTTTTCAAAGCCTACACCTACCACAGGGTGAGATTAATCTTCACCTTCATCTCCCATCACCCACGTCACATTCAAAATCAGACTTGTGCTGCCAGTCTGGGAACACTGAGCCTTAGCCTACAAGGGGCTATGCTGGCGGCTCACACAGAGAGCTTAGAACCTGGCAGTTTCTGAAGCTATTAAATTACAGCTTGTTGGCTTGTTTTTAAATTTCATTCCAAAGTTCCTGGAAGTTTGGGCCTGAGGATTAAAAGTGATGCTTCATTTTAACAAGGTTTTTTTTTTTCTTTATTTTAAAAATGACCCTTCTTCTGGTCTCTGGTTGTTTCTGCATTAGCAGAATAAAACATTGTTTTTCTTTGAAATTCCAGGTAATGTAAAAATTATATCAGTTACTGTCACAAAACTCATAGGTGGTAAGATGACACCTAATCATAGTATGGATGTAATGAACCCCTTTTCTGTAATTTATTTAAAAGGTCACAAATGTCATAATTTTACTAAATTAGAACAAAAAAGAGTATTATCTTCTACTCATTTCACAGGTAGTATTTGTGCAACTGGGGACTGGCTCTTTCTGCACCAGCTACTTATGTATAGCTATACTGCCTGGAAAAAAGCCATTAAAGTTATTTTTAAATTGCTCTTCCAATTTTAGTCTTATTAGTATAAATTCTTGCACTTAACCCACACTTATATAAGATATAACTCTCTACCTCACTTTATAACGCATTATTCACTTAGAAACTAGATGAAGCCACTTATAACCAAGTATAATTAGTTCAGCAAGTCCTTCAGTTCAGTTCAGTTCAGTCACTCAGTCATGTCCGACTCTTTGCAACCCCGTGAACTGCAGCACGCCAGGCCTCCCTGTCCATCACCAACTCCTGGAGTTCACTCAGACTCATGCCCATCGAGTCAGTGATGCCATCCAGCCATCTCATCCTTTGTCATCCCCTTCTCCTCCTGCCCCCAATCCTTCCCAGCATCAGAGTCTTTTCCAATGAGTCAACTCTTCGCATGAGGTGGCCAAAGTACTGGAGCTTCAGCTTTAGCATCATTCCTTGCAAAGAAATCACAGGGCCTTACTGCATGTGAACTATGCAGGCAACGTTCATTTTATTGCACTGAGTGGGTAATGCATTTCTCACAAATTGAACATTTGTGGCAACTGTGTGTTATCAGGTGATGCTTAGTATTTTTTAGCAATGATGTAGTTTTTAACTTAGGTGTGTACATTATTTAGATATGGTGCTATTGCACAATACAATATAGCACAAACCTAGCTTTTATATGCACTGGAAAACAAAAAAATTCATGTGACTCGTTTTATTGCAGTGGCCTAGAACCAAACCCACAATATCTCTGAGGGTTGCCTTTAGTAACGCCAAGGAAAACTCAGAGACGTTTTATGATACAGTCCCTGCCAGTATGAAATGTACAGCTTTGCCACTTTCTACTCCTGTTTTTGGCTTATCCTTGGGTTTTCACCAGTGAAGCTCTCTTCCCCGTTTCAACATAAAATATTCTACTCAGCCTTCAATCTGGCTCAAATGTCAGCTCTTGCAGAGGTTTTCCCCAGTCACCCAGAGCAAGAAGTGTCTCATCAGAATGATTGTAATTTAGGATCTTGCCATTATACCTGGGGATGATATCATGGTATTGTCCCTGCTGCTATACACGTATGAGGCAGACACCGTTTTTATTCATAAGCCTTTGATTAAACCCTAGCATCCAGACCAGTGCCTTACCTACTTTAGTTGGTTAATGAGCTTTTACTGAAGGTGTGTGATTAATACACACATTTGGAGGGATGGAGAGCTTTTTTTTTTTCAGTTGAAGGAACAGATACCTAAGAACATATCTGGCTTGTGTCAGAGAACTCAGGCATCCTGACTTAGGTGGAGGACCTAGGATAGGAAGAATGAGAAGAAAAGTGTGATCATTTGGGATCACATTTTGGAAGGCCTCAAAAGTTAGCCAAGAAATCTGTACTAGTGGGCAGAGGTGACAAGGAGTCTTTAGATAAAGAGACTGAAAGAGAGGAGGGATCCAAAGTTGGTGGTGTCACTGAGGAAAATAAGGTAGCCAGAGAAGTGAGCTGGTGTTGAGAAGGTGAGGAGTGGGTGGATTTGTGTAACCAGTGGGTCAGCCCCTGGGAGCGAGCGCTCTGATGTGTCATGGGAGAGGGGACTTGGCACTACGTCAAGAGCCTCAAATTGAACTTTCTTCCTCTATCCTTCAGAAACCTAGTGCCCTTCTGTATTCCCTATTTCCGTCACTGACAGCACCGTTGTCACAAGCCCAACAATTAACTGTGGAACATCAAGTTACCTTCGATTTCTTAATTCACTCCCCTCCACTCCTCAGTTAGCAATTCACCTCTTTACTCTTTTCCTTCCCCGCCATCAGGACCTTTACTTCCTTTTAACAGCTTCATTGCAGTATCATGACATTCAATAAACAGCACAGTGGTTAAAGTTACAATTTGATAAGTTCTGCATTGTATGCCTCAGTGAAATAATCACTGCAACCAAGGCAGTTAACCCATCACCCTTCAAAGCCTCCTTCTGTTCCTATGAATACCTCCCTCCCTTTCCCCACTCCCAGCAACCAATGATCTGCTCTCCTTCACTCGAGACGTGTTTGTATCTTCTAAAATGTTTAATAAGGGAATCATAGACAGTCAGTGCTTATTATTGGCAGATTCCGTATTTGCGAGTTTACGAACTCACTAAAATTTATTTGACACTCCAGAATCAATACCCACAGCATTTTCTGAGTCATTCACAGATTGCAGAGTAGCAAAAACTTTCATTTGCCATTGCATGTACTCCCAGCTGAGGTCAGAACAAGGCAGCCTTGTTGTTTCCCACACTTGTTTCTTTTGACTCATGCTGTAAACAAGCATCCTTTTCGTGGTCTTTTTAGTGCCGCGTTCTCAGGTTTTTGTGGTTGTGCTGGTGATCTCGCTGTTTAAAATCGTCCCCAAGTGTCATACTGAAATGCCGTCTAGTGTTTCTAAGTGCACAAAGGCTGTGCTGCGTCTTACAAAGAAGATACATGTGCTAGAGGAACTTAGTTCCAGCATGAGTTCCAGTGATTTGGACCGAGTGCAGTGCTAATGGGTCAACAAGATGTTCTAAATGTGTCTTAAACAGACTCATGAAACAGGGTTATGTACTAATCAGTTTATAAAAATGTTTTGACCAGAGACTTGCAGAAAGCTAACCTTGTATTTCCTTTGGGAGTGATGGTTCTGTGTTGACTGATTCAGTGTTCGCAGTGACTTTGTAGAACTTTACCACAAAGAATGACAATCAGCTGTAGTGTGAATACTCTTTTTATAAGACTTCTTTCATTCAGCATAATTATTTTGAGATTAATTGTGTGGTTCAGTTCAGTTCAGTCGCTGAGTCATGTCCGACTCTTTGCAACCCCGTGAATCGCAGCACACCAGGCCTCCCTGTCCATCACCATCTCCTGGAGTTCACTCAGACTCACGTCCATCGAGTCAGTGATGCCATCCATCCTTCTCATCCTCAGTCGTCCCCTTCTCCTCCTGCCCCCAGTCCCTCCCAGCATCAAAGTCTTTTCCAATGAGTCAGCTCTTCGCATGAGGTGCCCAAAGTACTGGAGCTTCAGCTTCAGCATCATTCCTTCCAAAGAACACCCAGGGCTGATCTCCAGAATGGACTGGTTGGATCTCCTTGCAGTCCAAGGGACTCTCAAGAGTCTTCTCCAACACCACAGTTCAAAAACATCAGTTCTTCAGCACTCAGCCTTCTTCACAGTCCAACTCTCACATCCATACATGACCACTGGAAAAACCATAGCCTTGACTAGACGTGTGGTAGTATGTATCAATGGTGTATTCCTTTTTATTGCTGAGGAGTATTCATTGTATGGATATACTATTCTTTATTCATGCACTTAATAGTGGGCTTTTGAATTATTTTCAGTGTAGAGCTATTACAAACAGTTGACTGATTGGAAAAGACCCTGATGCTGGGAAAGATGGAGGGTAGGAGGAGAAGGGGGTGACAGAGGATGAGATGGTTGGATGGCATCAGTGACTCAGTGGACATGAATTTGAGCAAACCCCAGGAGACAGTCAAGGCCAGGGAAGCCTGGTGTGCTGCAGTTCATGGGCGGCAGAGAGTCAGACATGACTGAGTGACTGAGCAGCAGGAAGCAGAGCTGCAGTGGGTGTCCATGTCCATGTCTCGATATGCAAAGATGCTTTCGTTTCTCTTGATTCATGTCTAGGAGCAGAATAGGTGCATCACACGCCAGGTGGATGTTTTAAGTTTTCGAGAAACTTCCAAACTGTTTTCCAAAGTAGCTGTAACATTTTACATTCCCACCAGTGGTATATGAGAGTTCTAGGTCAGCCTTAGTTTTAGCTGTTCGAATAGGTGTGTAGAGGCATCGTTGTTGTTTTACTTTGTGTTTCCCCCCTGTGGTGTTCAATGCAACCATCTGGTATCCTTTGTCTTCTGTTTGATGGGCTTTGTTTAACATTGCTTAGAGTGCAGGTCAGCCAGTGGTGAAATCTTCCAGTTGTTGGATGTCTGAGAACGTCTTTATTTCACCTATGTTTTTGAAAAATATTTTCCTTGCGTAAGGATTCTAGGTTGGAGGTTTTTTTCCTTTTGGTACTTGAAAGAACTGGATCCACTGTCTTCAAGCCTGCATTGTTTCTGGCAAGCACTCTCCCATCATCCTGTTCTTCCACATGTAATGTGTCTTTTTTTCTTGGTTACTTTTAATATTTTCTTTATGACTGGTTTTAAACAACTTGATTATGTGTGGGTTGTTACAGTTTTCTCAGTGTCTCTTGCTTCGATTTGCTGAGCTTCTTGGATCTATGGATGTAAACTTTTCATCAAGTTTGGTGAATATTTTGTCATTATTTCTTCTTTCCCCTTCTGTCCTTTGGCAGCTCTAGTTATACTCATATTTGGCTGTTTGAAGTGGTCCTACAGTTCACTGCTGTTTTGTTCATTTCTTTGTCTCTTTTCTGTCACTTTGGATAGTGTTTATTGCTCTTTAAGTTCACAATTATTTTTTCTACATGCATGAATTTTTTCTAAACTGTCATGCATTTCACCCACGGTGTTTTTCCATCTTCAACATTGTAGTTTTAGTTGCTAGAAGTTTGACTTGGACCTTTATAAATTTTTAAATATTTTATTTTGTAGCTGTGCTGGGTCTTCATTGCAGCGCACAGGCTTCTCACTGCAATGGCTTCTTGTTACAGAATGTAGGCTCTAGGATGCTCAGGCTCAGTAGTTGGGGCACATAGGCTTAGTTGCTCTGTGGCATGTGGGATCTTCCCAGACCAGGGCTCTAACCAGTGTCCCTGCAAGGTGGGATTTTAACCACTGGACCACCAGGGAATCCTGGGCCTTTGTAGTTTTGATGTCTCCACTTAACATGCTCCATTTCTTGAATTTATGGAATGCAATCATAACATCTATTTTAATGTGCTTGTCTACTAATTCTATCATCTATGTCACTTTGAGGTCTATTTCAACTAATTTTTCTGCTCATTGTGGGTGATATTTCCCTGCTTCTTTGTGTATAATGTAATTTTTGACTGTATGCCATGCGTGTGTGCTAAGTTACTTCAGTCGTGTCTAACTCTGCGCAACCCTGTGGACTGCACCCGCTGGGCTCCTCTGTCCATGGGATTCTCTAGGCAAGAGTACATGCCCTCCTCCAGGGGACCTTCCCAACCCCAGGATGGAACACGAGTCTTTTATGTCTCCTGCATTGGCAGGTTGGTTCTTTACCCTCGAGCCACCTGGGAAGCCCAATTTTATGCCATTATATGTACACTGAGAATTATAAATTGTTATGTGCTAAATAATTCTCTCTTTCTAAAAATGTTCTTGAGCTTTGTTCTCTGATACAGCAAAGTTACTTGGAAGCAGTTATCCTTTCAGCTCTTGCTTTTAAGCTTTGTTAGGCAGAATGCCACCCCACTCCAGTACTCTTGCCTGGAAAATCCTATGGATGGAGGAGCCTGGTAGGCTGCAGTCCATGGGGTCGCTAAGAGTCAGACACGACTGAGTGACTTCACTTTGACTTTTCACTTTCATGCATTGGAGAAGGAAATGGCAACCCATTCCTGTGTTCTTGCCTGGAGAATCCCAGGGACGGGGGAGCCTGGTGGGCTGCCGTCTGTGGGGTCGCACAGAGTTGGACACGACTGAAGCGACTTAGCAGCAGCAGCAGGCAGAACCCACTCTATCAGCAATTAGTCTTGAGTACAGTGTCCCCACTACTAAGGCAACCCCCTCTTTAGCATTCTAACCAAAGACCATGACGTCTGAGATTTTTTTCCCACTGCGACTGTTGGCAGTCAGCACTAGTCTCAGCCCTGTCTGCGTGCAGACACTCTTCTGCTACTCCTTTTGCGGGCTCCTTCCTTGGCCTTAGGTAGTCCCCGCCCATGCATGAGTACTCCACTGAATACAGCCAGCCCTTTGACTCTGCAGGTTCCACATCTGGAGAGTCAACCAATGATGGATCAAAAGTATTTTTTAAAAAATACAGAAAGTTCCAGAAATCAGAACTCAAAATTTGCTGCACACTGGCAACTACTGGGATAGCATTTACATCGTATTAGGTACTATAGTAATCTAGAGATGATTTAGTGTATAGTGCCTACAAATGTTTGCTCCAGTATCTACACAGGATTAAATCTATGCCATTATATAGGAGTCTTGAGCATCTTAGGTGAGATGCTCAGCTATCCGTGTGGGGCCTTGAAACCGCTCTCCTGTGCCTGCCGAAGGCCAGCTCTACTCCAGGGGGCCCTCTGCAGGCCCCAGCATTCCTTCTGCATGGCTGTGCTCACAGTATCCCGCCCCACAAGCGCTAGCTGCCTTGGCTTTCCAGGTCTCCCAGCTCCATCCCCACTTTAAGGAGATTTGCAGGCTCTGCCTAGAATGCCTCCTCTGCCCCCTGACCTGGAAATGTTATCCAGGCAGTAAGCTGGGCTAATCAGAGCTTACCTCTTTTCAGGTCCTGTCTCTGGTGGACCACCATCCTTCATGCCCTCGTGTCCAGTATCTTGAGAACCATTGTTTTATAACTTAATTCAATATTTTATTTTTTTCAGGAAGGAGAGTAAATAATACTGTCTTGACCCACTTTCTTCTTTCTTCTAGTTGATTCTATAACTTCTTATTTTCTAAAGAGAGAATTTGTTGGGTTTTTATTATGAGACAAAGAAAACCATAGGTGGTTTTCTTTTTCAACATTTGTATATTTTAGAAGACGTAAGTCCAGCCGGGCCTTTCAGTTTATGAAATTGGTCTTATAATTAAAATGTTCATCCCTTGAACTTAAAAAAAATAGCACAGATGAGCAGGGTAGGAATGACTGTCTGAACAATGGTAGGTGTTTCTTTATAGAACATAGACCTGGTTCTATATAGAGATTGCTGTCCTGATTTCACAGAGGCTTATTTAAGCATAAAATTGGCCTCAAGGCCCAGTCTTCTAATACCCTCACTGTTCTGCAGCATTTCAACCATGAGGTGTCTGCTGACCTTATGCCTTTGGTCACTTAGTAACTGAGCTTCCTGCTGCATAGGAAAGAAATAATAAAGCATAATAATAGGAAATAGAGATTCTTATACCCATTGCCCTGGGACTGTGGCATAAGAGGCTGATCTCAATTAATGTTAAAATCTCTAAATATTCATGTTGGGCTGAGTACGATTGGGTTTTCCTTTGATATCTCCGCCCAAAGAAAGCATTTGAAATGTCAGGTCCATTCTAATTTGGATTATAGAACATCCTGCCCTACTTTTTTTACAGTTTAGATAATTTTAGAATATATATGGATTCAGTCTTTAAAGTCACTGACTTAACTTTTTTAAAAGATTAGTACACTGAAAGAAACTGGGGTTTGAGACAAGGCTCATGAAATTCCTTTGTCTTCATTTTTAGTTTATAGGTAGCTCCATTACAATGAGAGGTTCTCAAAGCCATGTCTTACAAAGGCTGAAATTACCCTGAGTTATAGCTATATAACAACACTACCAGTTCTCTTATTTATTTAGATGACGATCTCGTGGATATTTCTACACCTGTCCTACCAGAATTGAAAAAAGAAATATACGGCCACGTTCAGTTCTGTGCAAAACAGAAGCTTGCCCGACACAGCTCTTTTAACTCAGAGCAGGCTTCCGAGAGGATACAGAGGAAAGTGAACTCAGAACCCAGCAGCCCTTACAGACAAAAACAAGGTATCTGCCTTTACTTAACCCACAGTCTATCAGTCACCATGTAATGGTAGCCCTACCTGTACACTGACGTTTTAAAGTGAGCTGACTGTAAGCTCTGCATGAGATGGTGACTTCACAGGGTATAAACATGGCCTGCAGCCTGAAATTGATTCTCGTTGGCCTTGAAGATTGAAGATTACTTGGTTTGCCATATGACCCATTTGATACATCTCAGCAATTCATCAGATTTATAAAACAATACTTGCTTTGTTTTGTTTTCTTACTAATTTTTAATGAGACCCACATGCACCACTTACAGCTAGTTTCTGGACATGTCTCTCTCTGAATCGAAACCAGCATGGATTTGAGATAGTCTTATAATCCTTGAGCTGTGAATAATGAATCCTGCTGTATATAACTGCTGTTATGAGTCCCTTGCTGTATTTGTTAGAACTTTGTTTTCCTTTTTAGGGTCAGGAGTCTACTCATTGGAAATTGGAAGTCTGGCAGCTGTCTCCAGACAGAAAATGGAAGACAGCTCAGAGTAAGTAGTTTCTGTCCTAGTTTTAACTGTGACTGAATTGAAATACCATCCATCAAAGGGTAAAGTTTAGCAGTCCTGCTCAAAAATCAGCCATTTGTTTATTAAGAATTTTGTAAGTTTCCCCCTTGTGCCCAACACTGTGCCAGATTTGGCATCTGGGACCCAAAATTGAAAATTTTTGTGAAAAATTTATCCCCTAGGCTATGAAAGCTTACAAGGAAAAATAAAAAGACAAGGCACTACTAGTGTGACAGAGAAATGACATATCATAGTCCCATGAATCACTTTGTCATCATCCTGACGTCATTTATGTACTACCAGGTATTATTCTTAAAGTTTTACATGTATTACCTCATCTAATTATAACAACCACCTTTTGAGGTTGGTGCTGTTATCCTGATTTACAGGGAGGCAACTGAAATCCTGAGAGGTTAAGTAACTTGCCCAAAGTCACAAAGTTAATATGTGAAAGAACCCACACTGTCTGAATCAGATTTGGGGTTTGATTTTGAAGGAAATCAAATATTATCAGAGGAAATGCTGAAGAGAGAACAGAAGAGGTTTATAATGACAGACAAGGGAGGAAAAAGACTGTTGAGCCAGAGTCAGGGAGTGGATGGGAAGTAAGCCATAGTGATTTGTCCAAATAAGATAGAGGAAGCGCTTGGGGTATTGGAGGTGAGTAGGGCAAGTGGGCAGAATGCTTTGAAAGCCGAGTCGTAGAGTTTAGATTTATCAAATGGACAGTAAAGGGTTCCTGTAGATTCACTGGAGACTCTTCAGGCTGCTTTGAGCAGGTAGGGTTGGAATTAGAGAAGGACTGCAGATTGGGACGTCACAGAATAGAGCATTCCCAGTCTTTCTGCTCGGCTGTGGTGCTGGTCCAAGCTGTGTCAGCTGGCGATGGAAAGAAATGCAAGTCAGTGTAAGACGGTGAGTCAGCACAACTTAATTTGAGCGTGTGCTGTGCTGTGCTGGGCTTAGCCACTCAGTCATATGTGACTCTCTGTGGCCCCATGGACTGCAGCCCGCCAGACTCCTCTGTCCGTGGGGATTTCCCAGGCAGGAATACTGGAGTGGGTTGCCACGCCCTCCTCCAGGAGATCTTCCCAACCCAGGGATCGAAGCCATGTCTCCTGAACTGCAGATTCTTTACCGTCTGAGCCACCAGGGAAGCCCAAGAATACTTGAGTGGGTAGGCTCTCCCTTCTCCAGGGGACCCAGGAATCGAATGGGGTCTCCTACATTGCAGGCAGATTCTTCAGCAGCTGAGCTCACCAGGAAGCCCCATTTGAATGTGTGCTGCTTGAAAATCCTGTAGTAATACAGAGTGGAATGGGGCGAGAACGACAGAGAATAATTGTGTAAATACATTTACTTCCCCACTTGCTGCTTACTTCATTTATCTCACAGTGAACGTGAGATAAATAAGATGTGCCCTTTAAATCTGCATCTGGCCTGGTCTCTGTTATCTACCCGACATCTCTCAGGGATTCCGTGTGCAGACCCCACTGGGTGGCCTTCCGTAGTTGGATGAGCCTCTGGGCTTCAGTGTTTCTCCCTCATGGTGGGGGAGGGGGCTGAGAGTAGCTCATGTTAAAGAATGATGTAAAATTATTACCATACTCTGCTGGTCATTATAGCATCTGTGTGCCTGGGAAGGGGTACTTGGATGGGAAGCTAATGACTGCTAGCTGTGGGAGAGGCGGAGGAGAGCCTCTGAAAGCCCCTATCCCGTTGCAAAGCATCCATCCAGGTTATAATACGTGGTCGTCTGCTTCTGGGGTTAGCTCATGATCTCAGAGAGCCCACTTTAAGAGCGGGAGTGGGGGACTTCCCTGGTGGTCTAGTGGTTGAGAGTCTGCCTTGCATTGCAGAGGACGAGAGTTCAATCCCTAGTCGGGCAAGTAAGATCCCACTAAGATCTTACATGCCAGGAAGCAACTAAACCTGCAAACCACAGCCTGGAAAGACTGCAACTAAGATCCAATGCAGCCAAATTAATAAAAAAAATTTTTAAAGTAGCAGGAGTGAGCAGTGTTCCCTCAGTCCTGCTTTGGCTCATCTCTCTAGGAAAGCAGAGCTGGAGGTCAGTAAACTGTGGCAACTGCATGGCCCCGCTCTGTTCCTTTCATTACAGGGCAGTAGCTTTTGCCAGTCAAAGTGCGATGCCTCCGTCGAGCAGCCTGGACCCAGCAGCTCCTCTCCCCAGCCTGTCCGTTGACTCAGAATACCGTGTTAGCCCCTTGTCCCACCAAGTCCTCTCTGCGGCCCAAACAGACTTGAAGGCCTTGCCCTCCCAGAACGGTCTGAACGGCCAAGGAGGCGTCTCCCTGGCCTCCGCAGCGCCAGACGCAGAGCACCAGCCGCCGGCCTTGACGGCTGCCCGGCCCCTGCTGTACATGCCGCCCACCCCTCTGTTCATGCTGTGCGGGGGCCTGCAGGAGGGACCTCCGGGGTCGGGCTCGGGATCAGGAAGTGGCGGCGGAGGCTCTGAGGTCACCGCAGCAGAGCAGCCCCCCATGCCCTCAGGTCAGAAGCGCCTGAGCAAGGAGAGGAAGCCGCAGGCGGAGGAAGAGGAGCCAGCCACCAAGAGACAGAGCAAGGACCACGAGGATGGTCCCCTCTCCCTTGTCATGCCCAAGGTGAGTGGTCAGCGCACACCGACTGATGGTCTGTTGATCCGGTTTCTTCCTAACTGAGATGCGCAGATAGTCACAAGCTACTGAGTCTGGAATAGGAGGTGTGCCTGTATCAGTTTTATAATGAAGCCCAGCCCTGCCTCTTCCAAGTAACCTGGCCATAAAGTTCAGTTCAGTTGCTCGGTCGTGTCCAACTCTTTGTGACCCCATGGACTGCAGCACCCCAGGCATCCCTGACCATCACCAACTTCCAGAGTTTGTTCATGTCCATCAAGTTGGTGATGCCATCCAACTATCTCATCCTTTGTTGTCCCCTTCTCCCACCTTCAATCTTTCCCAGCATCAGGGTCTTTCCAAATGAGTCAGTTCTTCGCATCAAGTGGCCAAGGTTTTGGAGTTTCAGCTTCAGCATCAGTCCTTCTAATGAATATTCAGGGCTGATCTCCTTTAGGATGGACTGGTTTGATCTCCCTGCAGTCCAAGGGACTCTCAAGAGTCTTCTCCAACACCACAGTTCAAAAGCATCAATTCTACGACTCTCAGCTTTCTTTATAGTCCAACTCTCACATCCATACATGACCACTGGAAAAACCGTAGCCTTGACTAGACAGACGTTTGTCAGCAAAGTAATGTCTCTGCTTTTTAATATGCTATCTAGGTTGGTCATAGGTTTTTATCCAAAGAGCAAACATCTTTTAATTTCATGACTGCAATCACCATCTGCAGTGATTTTGGAGCCCCCAGAAATAGTCTCCCACATTGCAGGTGGATTCTTTACCAGCTGAGCCACAGGGGAAATCCAAGAATGCTGGAGTAGGTAGCCTATCCTTTCTCCAGCGAATTTTCCCGAC
This sequence comes from Neotragus moschatus, assembly GCA_006410615.1. Lineage (NCBI taxonomy): Eukaryota > Metazoa > Chordata > Mammalia > Artiodactyla > Bovidae > Neotragus > Neotragus moschatus. The sequence goes on along the minus strand of SJYA01000762.1, from coordinate 988,266 downwards.
CCAGAAATCGAACCAGGGTCTCCTGCATTGCGGGTGGATTCTTTACAAACTGAGCTATCAGGGAAGCCCTGGCCGTAAAGTAATCCTGTAATAAAAGTAATTTTTAGAAAAATCACACTTAGCATAAAATGCTAAAAAGGAAAAAAAAAAAAAAAAGAAGCATTCACTGTTAACACGGTTGTATATCCTTTCCCAGTCTGTTTTGCCTTATCTTTTTTAACACGTCACTGAAACAGTCATCTACTCCAGGGCGCCCCTGAGGTCCAGGTCAGGAATGGGGTGCCACTGGCTCCGTGCTTGCGTCAGTGTGCATGCCGCTGCTCAGAGAGCCCATCTTTCTAGAATAAAAGAACAAAACTCGGAGCTGTCTGCATCCCCTGCTTAGTGGCCTTTTGGAGGCTAATGCGATTTGACCAGTAAAACTCTCAGAGAGCAGAAACACAGTCATCGCAGCCATTTGTCGGGGGTCCGCGAAACACACTTCATGGACATCAGTCCCTTAATTAAGACCCTTCCTCCTCCAAGCGTTCCTCTTGCCAGAATGAATTTTTCTAGTTTTGTATATAGCCTGTGGCTGCAGAAGAGCAGGGAAAGACTGACTGGTATGTCTACATATGTGTGTCTCAGATACACAGGACAGCTTTGGGTCAGCCCTGCAATTCTTATCCAGCCCCTAAAAGCCTACAGCATCAATGCCCTTTGTGTATTCCAACTCAGTAATTTATTTCGCCTTCTAAACACCATGCTCACTTACCCACATTAAAATCTCCATCATTTCTATGCTTCAGAATCTTAAGCCTACAGAAGCCCATGTCATGACACTGGTCTTCAGACCCTTCCTCTAGTTAATGATAGAAATGACAGACATCCACAAATCAGGGCGGCACACGGTGGTGCCTGACCTTTTCGTTTTATGGGTTAGCTATTTGGAGAAAACTGTTATTATGATTCACTGCTGGGAATTTGATTTGCTTTTCTGCTCCTGGTTGGGTTATGCTTAGAAACCTTCAGACTGCACAGACATCGCCTCTCCCAAGACCTCAGAAAACAGGGGATCTGCACCCCATGAAGACACTCACATGAACGGGCAACTTTCTGCTGCAAAAGCAGTTTCAGGAAAGACCACAAACGGCTTCATCTCTTCTGAGTGGGGAAATCCTTCTAGAAACACAGAGATAGAAAAGCCTTCGAAGGAAAACGAGAGCACCAAAGAGCCGTCTCCGCTGCAATACCTTTATGTGCAGTCTCCAGCAGGTAAGAGGTATCACGCCTTCGAGTCCTTTGGGGTGCTCGGATGATACATTGCATGTGTGCATTTTTCTGTACATCATGTGACCACACTGATGTCTTGAGGAGCTGTTTCTGAGTCGTTTCAGTCCAGCCCCTGGCTTTATCCATCAATGAAATGAAGATGCAGCCTGCTTTCACTTTCACCAACCTCACAGATAATGAGAAAGTAATTAGGGCAGGTAATTTATTTTTAATGCATTCAATTTTCCTTGGTAAAAAAAAAAAAAGGCACAAATATTCAAATGACATTTCTGTTTTTATAAGTCAGCTGAGTCTGGCATTGGTTCAGTTTCACAATATGAACCTCTTGGCCACCACGTGCGGCTCACACGCTGACCACTTAAATATCCCCAAGTGCTGACGTGTCTTTGTGGTTGATTGCCAGGACTGGAGTGAGGGGGCTGGACATTAAAACCACTAATGATCTGCGTGGACTTAAGTATCTAGCCCTCCTGAATTGGTAAAACAGCAATAATAAGCGCACCTGCTTCTTGGGGGTGCTGTGAAAACAAGATTGAATTTAATAAGCTAACACATCTGGAGCACTTAGAATAATAGGGCCTGACACTTAGAGGACTCAGTAAATGCCCTCTTGAAATAAAGCTGAAATATAACAGCTACCTAATTTTTTAAAATATGCACTGTGTACATGAAGCTGCTCTTGATACAAAGAGACTTAAAGTTATTTTCTTCAGTTTCTTGTTCCTGTCGGAGGTTAGGTGGGTATCTATTACTATTCATTGATCTAGAACACATTCTTTATTCCTTTAGCCAGTATGTTCTGAGAGCTTCACCTAAGCATGATAGTGTTACTGATACATTAATAAACAAAAAACAGACCCAGCTTCTTCCGAATGAAAATGTCAGTCCAGCAAAGGGATCAGTAGCTTTTTCTGGGCCATGGGTCCTTGGACACTATGGTGAAGCCTGTGGACTCCTCCTTAGGTTGTTTACAAATGCAGAAAATTAAATATATAGGATTACAAAAGAGGCAAATTACATCGAAATCCAGCTAGGAGAATTATTTTGAATTATTGTAGTAAGATCTGCCAAGCCTCTCATAACTTGTGGGGAGCTTTAGACTCAAGAAGTCCACCATCAAGGTAAGAGTTTATGAATACACCTGTGCTTTTCACTAGTGACAGTGTCAAGGTACTGCTCATTCGGTTGCGATTTGTTGCCTGTGATCTTAATTGAGGGAAATATAAATTTCAGTTAGAAGTTGATCAAAAGAAAGATACTGTTTTTCCCATCCATGTTCACTTTTCTCCTCAGTTTGGGTTCGGTGGAGCTCATGCTAATAAACTCTCTCGGGAGACGTGAGCATCCACCAAATTTCCACACGAGTAAAGGTGGAAACGGGGAGGTGGCCGTTGCGGCAAGGAAGTGAGGGGCTGCTGGAAGAGCACAGAGCGGGTGGCCTGGTCCGCAGGTGGGTAACTTACTGTGGGCTCCCATTTTAAGAGGCCCTGAACGTGGGCGCTTGAATGGCATCTTCGCTTTGCGCCGACCTCACCTCTCACTCTGCTTGTGTTGCAGGGTTAAACGGTTTCAGTGTGCTCCTCTCAGGCAGTCAGAGCCCCCATGCTGTGGGACTGCCTGTGAGTCCGCTGCCCCCACTCAGCGTTCCGTGCATGGTCTTGCCCTCGCCGACTCTCGGTGCTTTTCCTGTTCTGTACTCCCCCACGATGCCCGGGCCGGTGTCCTCTGCTCCCAGCCCTCTCCCGAATGCGGGACCTGTGAATTTTGGCTTGCCTAGCCTCGGATCAACACCTCATCTTCTTATCGGCCCTGCGGCCCTGTTTAATCCAAAGTCGTCCACACTCCCCTCCACGGACCCTCAGCTTCAGGGTCCGTGCTCTCTTCACCTGAGTCCGGTGATGTCAAGGTCCCATGGCAGCGTCCAGCCTGGATCCCCTGCTTATGGAGGTCACCCAGCTTCCACGGTAAAACTACAACAGGTGAGTCCTGAGGGTCCACGTTGGCCTGGCACAGGGACAGCACATCAAGCCATGATGGGGTTTGCCTGCATCGCATCAGGCTTCCCAGGTGGCGCCAGTGCGGGAGTTGTGAGAGATGCAGGTTCAGTCCCTGGCTGGGGACGATCCCCTGGAGGAAGAAATGGCAACCTGCTCCAGTATTCTTGCCTGGGAAATTCCATGGACAGAGGAGCCTGCATAGGCTACAGTCCATGTGGTCGCAAAGAGTCAGACACAACTGAAGCCACTTAGCACAAACACAATCAGACCTTAGTCAAACAACTTTCAGACGGGGATCCAACACCAGATTCTAGCTAACATCTACTCTAGACCCGGAGGTATCTGCTCATTTCATTAGGTTGTGAGACTGAAAGGGGAGATCCTGTACTTTGAAAGCAAAAATAGTTTTAGGTGTCTACCTGTTTCTTAGAATCAGAAGGGACTTCATCGTTCAGGGGGATTTTTGATGCACGCTGACTATTCAGGTGATTTTTCCAAGCTCTCGTTTCATTAAGTCAGTAGAGGAGACCATCCTGAATTTTAGTTGTGCAGCTATAGAAATAGTCAAGGGAAATGAAACTCTTAATAATTGCTCAAAGATTGTTAGCATCTATCATTTCTTCAAATGCATTGTTTAGGAGTCAGTGGATATATTAATACATACCCATTGTTTCCATGATGTGTGTGTGGGAGTATACACACACACACACACACACACACACTCTCACAAAATATACACAGAGGTACATATGTAAATGTCTGTAATCAGTATAAATTAATCAGTACTTTATTCACTCCCCCCAACTCTATCCGTAGTTCAGTCAATAAGCATTTGTTGAATTCCTGTTACGCATTAGGCATTGTTCAGAATAGTTACTTTCTCTCCCAGAGAAAGGGTAATGCTATGGCCACAGCTATTTTTAGACAATTAATCCGAATCTCAAAAGTTTGCTAGACATTGAAGTAAACGTGTTTTTAAACAAGGTGATTATAACATGCCATATGCATTTTGATGATCGGTTATGTGTTAGGCGCTGACCTAGGCAGTGAAGATACTGGTAAACAAGATAATGGTTTCTGCCCTTTTCGGGCATGTTAAAGGGGTAAATGTTTAACATGAGAAGATAAATATTAGCAAGTAAACAAAAACAGCAAAGACATATACACGTACTACTCGCCAGGGATGGTCTAAAACACTTTAATAATATCCTCTCACTTAAGTCTCACAGTCCTGTCAGTTCAGTACTTTGGTCATCCCTGTCTTTGGATGAGGAAACTGAGGAGCAGACCGGCTAAGTAATTTGCCCACGGTCACACAGCTAGTTATGGCAGAGCCCAGACCCTGGCTCCAGCTGCTTGCAACCGCTCCGCTGGGCCACCTTCCTGCACACAAAGTAAATCAGCTGATTTCCAGCTGTGATGAGTGTTGTGAAGGAGACACACTGGGTGACTCACAGAAAATCAAAGGGGATGGGGCGCCTGCATGGGGATCACAGCCACACGGGTCAGCAGGGGGCTTCCGGTTCAGAGACCTGAGATGGTGTGAGGTCACTTCTGTTTTTATGTACTTGTCATTTCAGTCTCCAGTTCCAGTGACGCCCAAGAGCATCCGGTGCACACACCAAGAGGCGTTTTTCAAGACGCCTGGCAGCCTTGGGGACCCTGTCCTCAGGAGAAAAGAAAGGAATCAGTCACGAAGCTCCACCTCAGCACAGAGGAGACTGGAAATCCCCAGCGGGGGTGGCGACTAACCTGATGCTTTGCCCAGCAGAGGTGAGGATCCAGGCACCCAAGTTTCCTTTGTCATNGTTTTTCAAGACGCCTGGAAGCCTTGGGGACCCTGTCCTCAGGAGAAAAGAAAGGAATCAGTCACGAAGCTCCACCTCAGCACAGAGGAGACTGGAAATCCCCAGCGGGGGCGGCGACTAACCTGATGCTTTGCCCAGCAGAGGTGAGGATCCAGGCACCCAAGTTTCCTTTGTCATGTCCTAATGCCGAACCGAAACCAGCCTGCAAACCGTCTGGTCTTCAGCATGCATCCTTCCTCTCCCCTGCATCCCCTGGTTCTAATGTTAACTATCCATTCTCATGAAGCATCTATATTCCTGCAAGTAATTGTTCCTAATTGGGCATTTCATACCAGTTAGTGTCCGACTCTACGTGGTATCACAGTGGAAGCATCAGCTGACTCCTGTCATTTTCGTTTAGGAATCATCTTATTGCTGGAAGGAAATCTGAATAGCCTCCTGGAACCTTGCGGTTTTTCTAAAGGGGAGGGGCGCGTCTAGCACTTAAGTGGGGTGAATGTTCTTGACGTGTATTACCACTCACCCCGAGTAGATCTGTGGTGAGAGAAACTTCCTTTCTGCAGTTTAAAAAAGCTACTGCTTCCTTCGGCTTCATCAGAAAGCCAGCTTCAGTTGTGACTCCTATGGTATTATTTATTTTGTTCGTGAAGTGGGATTTAGTGCAAAAAAGTTTACAACAACAGCAGAACACATATTTTTCAGGGTATGACGACTTGAATGTTTGTACTTTTTCCCTATAATTTGCCCTGCACTTACTTTACAACCTAGTAATAATGTGGATAAATATATATACATGACGGAATGTCAAGACCAAAATAACTGTGAATGACACACCTTGCTATAATGAACTGTGCTAACCCAGCCTGGGCGTGAGGATTAAGATGAACTCTAGCAGCCAGATAGCTGCTGCTCAATAACTGTGTGAACAGTGAGGTTTTACTGATCATTTGTTAAAAAACAAAACACCTCCCATGTTCATTTTCCTTCACTACATGCCCGTGTGGTTTTTTATTTAAATATTAACTGTAGAGTATCAGGTATGGGATGTCTTCTAGCAATTGCTTTTTATTGAATAAATCAGGATGGTAGAAAGCAATTCTACAGAAAATTGAGACCTAGTTGGGATGTTTTAGTAGAATTCTGAAGGATGACAGTGTAAAGACAGATATAGGACAATAGGTGATGCTTTTTTTTTTTTTTTTTTTACTTTTTTTCTTCATGTTGGGAAGAGTAAGAGGGAAAACAGACACATTATGTTTAGAATTCCCAAAGTATTCAAACCAGAGTGATTTTTTTCATAGAAGTTCTGCAAGATGAGAACAGAGAGTGCAGGGGATCGTTGTTCTAGCATAGATGCAATTCTAGAGACTTGTCAGCATCCCTTTGTTAAACTATGTTCCTTGAGGGTTTCATGAAGTAGCCAAACTAGATCTTTGCTGCCTAGATGTGTTGATACTGACCTCGTGGTCTCTTCGGAACAGACGGCTCCCTCCAACCCCCACAACCCTGCCTCCCCCTCCCCCTTCATTTTCCCCTCCTTTCCTTCTTTCTCTCCTCCTTTATTCCTTTCTGCTTCTTTAAACTTTTAAGATTTGGAATCTTGGTGTAGGATTTTATTTTTATTTTTGGACCCAAAATGTTATATGAAAGAAGCATAATATTAATTTAAGAGACTCTGGGAGTCTGATAAAGTAGCTTTATATTAACTACAGGATGGGATTAGCCTTGATCACCCCCACAAGATTGTTGAAAACTTGAGGTAGGTAGCCAGATTAAATAACTTTGCTATTATATAAAATTTTTATCAACACTAAACTTTTAAAGTTTACAAGATGTTTTTTTTTTTTTTAACCCCCCTTTTCACAGTCTTCTCTAGAGTTAAACAGATAAAAAGTCCAGTTCTCATCTTCTTCTAGTCTAATTGTATGGTAATGGTTACCCTGAAGAAATATGATGGATTTCCTATCGAAACAAAAATATGCCTCTTTCAAGTAGATTGCAAGACATACGCCATATAAATCCACACGGGATACATACATTTTAAGTATATCATACTTCAGACCGTCCACAAAACATTTTCACTAGAGAGGGCTACATTTAGATGAAAATACAGACTGATTTTCCCCACTGTTCTTGGATGCCTGCCACTTTAACTTCTTAATCCTTTTTTAATTCTGTTCTTGGTATGACCATATCAACCTCAGAAGATTTACGATTCTTGGGGAGTGTTAACAGCCAAACCCATAAATGAGATGATGATTCTGTGACCATACTTAGCAATAGAAAAACCAAGAGCAGCTTCCTTTTGTATTCAGTACCCACTTCTTCACGTAGCTCCGTGATGTGTAGAAATAAGAATGTAGTGATAATTCTCTCAGAATATGAATCTGTTTGCTACAGAGCAGCTGATGTAGTGGAGCAGCAAAGCCAGACTTGGATATCAGGGGTGGGGAAGAAGCCGCGGTGGCAATCTTGAGTCTATCATTGTATAATTTCAAAAAAGAAAAAAAAAAAAAAAAAAAAAATGATTGTCTGTGATCCTGCAAAGGAAATGCAGCTTTGAGTCAGCACTGAGGGGGAGGTGTGTGTGCCCTACACTGTCCAGGGTTTGTGAAACCCTTTCATTCTGGTACGAGAGTTGGGGGTATAACTTTTATACTTGAATCTACCTACCAAGTTTACATTTCTCAGTTCCTTTTTGTGAGGTGCTATTTCTGTATTTAAATAACGTTTTTTTTCCCAGTGTAAAGCTGCTTTCTGCTTTATTTTATTGCACTGCTAGTTTTGTGTAGCTATTTTATTGCTGCTTACTGCTTTTTTTTGTATTACGTAGCTCTGCTCTTTCTTCTAATGGCTATATTATCTATATAATTTTTTCTTTTAGTTTTTTCTTTTAGCAAAGTATTAAGCTTTATAAAATATCAATAAAAATTAATTCACTTTAGCAAGAGGTGTTGGTTGTATTTGTCGGTGAGCTTTCCGTAGATACTGATTTCATGGTAAAACCATTCACTGTTACAAAACAGACAACCAGACCTTCATGAACCCAAGTCACATCTTTTTTCTGAGCCCTTCTGGTGGTTTCCAAATGCCAAAACTTAAGAGTAGCAGAATCATGTGGGAGCTTGGTCAGGTTGAGGGACTCTGCTGTTGAGGTTTTCATTTCTACCAGAGGTAGAATCACTGTGGGTTTGAAGTTTCCAGATGATGTGAGGGTTAACCAATATAAGAATCACCAGTAAGATCACCTCTCTGGCTTCTCATGATCTCTCAGGTTAAGTGGTTCTTAGTCTAGCAAATGCTCACCCATTGTTCAAAGCCAGATTCCATGGTTAACCGTCACTTTTAAATGAACCTCCAAGAGACTCACTCTGACTTTCCTTAGCTCATATTATCTCCAGAGCCAACTGGAGATTCCATTGCTGTCAGTCTCCTCTGCTAGATTGTCAGGCGCTGAGGAAAACAGCTTAGAAATCCCAACCTCAAACCCAGCCCTTAGGGCTCTGAAGAAGCCCCTAAAACGGTGAACAGAGGGACCACAGGACCTGCCACAACAGGGCTTGTCCTTTGCAGGCCTTCAGGTATATTCAGCTTGTGCCTGAGACCTCTTCCTTCCAACGAATCACTTGTGCCAGTCTTTAGCCGTCATCTTACAGAGGTATCTAAAATAACCCAGGACAGGTCTGCTTCTACACAATCAGGATTAGGATTTTGCGTGAGTGCTCACTAGCTTCAGTCATGTCCAATACTTTGGGAACCCATGGGCCGTAGCCCGCCAGGCTCCTNGTGCCAGTCTTTAGCCGTCATCTTACAGAGGTATCTAAAATAACCCAGGACAGGTCTGCTTCTACACAATCAGGATTAGGATTTTGCGTGAGTGCTCACTAGCTTCAGTCATGTCCAATACTTTGGGAACCCATGGGCCGTAGCCCGCCAGGCTCCTCAGTCCTTATAACTCTTCAGGCAAGAATAAAGTGGGTTGCCCTTTCCTACTCCAGGGGATCTTCCCAACCCATGGGTCAAGCCTGTGTCTCCTGTACTGGCAGGCAGATTCTTTACCACTGAGCCACCTGGGAAGCCCATTAGGATTTTACTAGCATCTATTTAGTGGTGTGTTATGTTATCACAGAGTATTGCAGGCATCCACCAATATCTTCTTCCATGTGTCCATCCTTGTTGTCTAACTGTGTAAAGGATATATTGAACAAGCAGAACTCATGGGATAATCGTGGAAGCAACTTGATTTTGTCTGCCAGTGTCCCTTTAAGCCTGGTCAGTGAGGGTAACACACATACACTTGTATGAAGGTAAAGTCAGGTGCTNCCTGTGGTGGATTCATGTCAATGTATGGCAAAACCAATACAGTATTGTAAAGTAAAACAGAAATAAAAATTTAAAAACAAACAAAAAGATAGATATAGCAAAAAAAAAATGTATCTTGAAAGAGTACTAGGTTATATCTAGCAAGTGACTTAGAAACCATTCAAATAATTGAGTTACATTACATAATAAAAGTTCTTCCAGTCCTATTGCTTCATGTGAATGAAAGTTTGTTGAGGCTTAAAGCTAGAAAAAAATGATAAATATAGAGAATATGAATATATGGATACTGACCTCTCATTCTAGCAACGAATATTTATCATAGTAATTGAATTACTTTTTAAAATCCCTATATATCTATGATGTATATTCCCAAATTAAACACTGCTTTTAAATTTTTAATAATTATTAATCAACACTTAAATTTTTAATCAATTGTAAAGGTAGAAAATGCAGATAACTAAAGCCTCTAGTCACATAAATATTTTGTTATATATAATGTTATACATATTCCTCTGTGACAAAAATAAGTATATAAATTAGAATTTAAATATAACATTGTATACTTATACATAAGATATATATGCACAAAATATCACAATAAGTATTGGGGGGAAGTAAAATTCAAATATAAGTTTGAGGCGGAAAAGGAATTGCGGAAAATTATTCATATAAAATTTCTTGTTCCTATAACATTACAGTGGATGACAACATATATCAAATCCCTTTGCCACTTACAATCCATTGTATGTATTTAAAGGCAGATACAGCAGTTTTATTTTAAAGTGTTGATATCCACAGCCACAGGAAACTACATTTATTCCTTACAACCATTTGAACTTATAATGGAAATTTCTACACACAAACTTAAAAATGTACTTGAACTTTTTCAAAATTAATCTAAGGGGTACCTGAGCGAAACTCTCTGCAGACACTACCATTTCCCAACAAATGGACCCTCTCGTACCCATTCCTCCCCCTCCAGCCTGTTAGGCTCCCAGCATTGTCCACACGGTGGCAGTAGCGTCTGTGCAGAAGGATGCATTTCCGAATCTAGAGGCCTTCTAACTCATCCCCATAGTTCATTTGCAATTAACATGTTAAACAGTTTGCGTATTGCATCAGAACAGTAAGATGTCCGCTGTAACTTCCCACTGCTGAATTGTAAAATATTTCATTAAATTTTTCACTCGTGAAGCAAATAAGCTATGGTTATAAATACCAGAGCTGTGTAAATCTCTTTTCACCCACCTAAGAATAACCTGGGCATTAAATCGTTTTTAACACTTCTGTCTGCTTTTCTCTGCTTCACTGTTTACACACTCTCTGGCCGCCCCCCCCCTCCCCACCCCCCTTCAGTTACTAAGCAACTAGAAGAGCTTCCTTGTTTTTGAACACTAACCAATAACCGCCCTCATTTTCTCTAATGAGGACATGGCTGCAGCCCAAATTACCTCCTTTTCCTGAAAAACAGAGCAGAAGGGTTATGACTTATGCTAATAGTAAAACAAATCACATCTCAATCAATAAATGCAGTGAAAAAGAAACCCAGAATGTTTGAACAACTCTGAACATAACACCCAAACACTGTGCTAGTACAGGTTTACTTTGCCTTACTTTGAAAACTCAGGCTACCTAGCACAGGCGAGGTACTGTTCTCAGTGCTTCCCATTTACTATTTTTTTAATTTTCAAAATATTACTTCTTTTCATACTCAACCCTATTTTTTTTAAGGTTTGTACAACACTAGACAGAGTAACAGTATAAGATACAGTTGAGTGCAATTTTCTTCATTTCTTGTTTTTGAGAAAGGACTATTGCCAAAAGGGAAGAGGGAATAGGAAAATTTGACAAGTAACATTCACCAATCATTCTTAGGCAAATTCACTTTTTTTTTTTTTACTTTAATTTTGCAGCTTGGAAAACAGGGCCATAGAAATTAAATGATTTGCCTAAGTCATAGAGCCAGCAAATGACAGATTTAGATTATGACTTGAACACCATTACGGTACAGACTGCCTCTTGCTCATGTTAGCTTCAGAATGTGGCAGGAATTACTATCTTAGCTTATTAATTCATAAAAAGGTGGGGTTTTTTCCAACATGTAAAAAAGCGTGGTGAGAATTTCTATAGTAAAACTCCAGTAGGCTCTCCTCTATACATGAACAAATGTTCTCAGTCCCTGGGTAAGCAGAGTTACACTGACCCAAGTGTAATCTTTGCTTTTTCACTTGTATAATCTGATAAAGTAAGAAAGTCACCTCCTCACTTTGAGCCTCAGTTTTTCCTCTATTAAAAAAAAAAAAAAAAAAAGAGCATCTATTGTATAGAGATGGTTTGAAAATTAATATATGTTCATCAGGATGTGTTCAACTGTTGCAACCCACGGCCTCCCAAATGTATCACAGTTCAAACAGTACACGGTATTTCTAGGCAGCCATGCCTCTTTGGCCTCAAACCTCTCTTTCAAGGCAGCAGGTTGCTAGCCCTAGTGCTTCCTTCAATAAGTGGCTTTCTGGGACACCAGCGCCATCGAGGTGAGCGAGATGTGGGAGAAAGGGTCAGAGTAGCAAGTGCAGGCAGCTTTTAAAGTCGCCAGAGATGGGACACCTCATCTCTACTCACACTCTATTCGTTGGCACTCAGGCACCTAGACGCAACCACCCAGAGGCTGGGGTGTAACCTGACTGAGGGCCCGGGAGGACAGGGACCTCGAATGTGGGGACATCTCAGCCTCTGCCAAGGGATCATGTTCCTGTGACCATTTCTCACCACACAGAGTAAGAGGTTAGTCAGTGCTATTTTCTCATCTTCCTCTCTTCTTTCTTGCTTTTTGTCTATTATCCATTCATGTACATAGAAAATATTTCTCGTATAGGACATAGCCATTGTTTACAGTGTGATAATTATTTGATTCACATTCAAACACTTTTACAGGAAACAACTTTTTGTCAAGCAGGCATTTAAGTCTTCTCAATAAATATTAGCTATTTTCATTGTGACTATGATTTCCCCTTTTCTAAGTTTTCATTGGTTATGAAATGCTTGATCTACTAAGTCGCAAAATAAAGAAATATTCAAAACAATCCTGAATTCTCCGTGTTTCACTTTGTAAATATTCCAGAATAGCATACATTCTCAGAGTTGGAAGGGCCCCTGAAGGTCAATTTGACAAATATCCTCAGTTCAGAGGTAAGAAAAAGTGTAAACTGAGGTGATATGCCCCAAATCCCACAGCTAGTCCCTGCCAGGACCAGGGCTTTGGATATCTAGTCAAGTTCTTATCAGTTGTAAGAACAGGAAATGATTGTAATTATTGAAGAGGTACATGCAAAGCACTTTCAGAACCCACAGAAGCTTAACAGAAATGTGGGAACAATTCTGATATCCTCAGAAGGCTGAGGTTAAAATGCCAGTTTTATATAGAATCAACATCATTTTAGGCTGAAGTCGTTTATCAAATTAGCTAAATAATTTCAAGGCAAGAAAAAATTAGGAGAATTGACTTTTGATGGGGGCCACCATGAGAACTGAGGAAAGTCCAGACTGGGGAGTGAGGAAGGGTTTTAAAAGACAAACCTAAGTGGAGCAGAAGATAGTTGCATGGGGCAAGGATGAGTAGGAGGCGCTTCAATAGCCAAGAACCAACATAAAGTCTTTGAACATCTCAGACAGAGGGTCTATCAACCTTATTTATTAAATGCATAAGAGTTTATATAGCAAAAAAAAAAACCCAGAAGGCAGCACAACATTTTGAAGATTAGCATGTTAATGCTCAGAGGGCAAAATGACTTGCCAGAAGAAACAGCACAGCTATCATAGGGTCTAAGAAAGGGAGCATGGTGTTTCTAAGGACTGACTTCATTCACTTCATGAACTCACTGCTATAGGCCGTTGGTAGACATTGTAAATATGGCCTCAATTCTCCACTCACCCTCATTTATTCGTTGCTCACTGCAATGCAACTTTACAGTTCCTCCTATGGATTGGTAGAGTCCATTTTCCCATATCTTAAATCCTACTGGTCTAGTGACTTGCTCTGGCTAATAAAATGAAGCAGAAATGATGGCATGCCAATTTGAAGCCAGACTATAAAAGACTTCATGTGGTCCAACTTTCCCAACTTTGAATTTCTGCCTCCAAATTAAGGAACATTTTGGTCTAGCCAGCTGGAAAAATGAGAGACTGGTGTAGAGATTATTTGTTCCAACAGAGACCTCCCTAAACTAGCCAGATCTCAACCAACCCACCAGCTAACAGGAAACACATGAAGAATCCAGACAATATCAGTCAAACCTGGCTCAGGTCAGCAGACCTGCCAAGTAGACTCATATATTAACATAACAATAGCTGTCGTAAGCCATTACATTTTGTGATGATTTGTTACTCAGCAAATGCTAACTGATACAAGGGAAATCTTGCTTTAGAACTTTCTTGAGGATCAGTATAGCCCAGGAATCCATAAAGATTCACCCAAACATTATAGGAATATATTGAAAATGTATGCCAACTACTTCTAGTTTCCAACTTCCTTAGGTAACTGACAAAATGCATATTGCTCATGCTTCTGCCAAAGTATAAAATATCATTAAGTGAAAAAACAAAAATTTCTCCTCTCTGTCACAACTATAAATAAATAAATAAATGCCAAAAAAATCTTAAAAAATTAATCCTAAGAGCCTCAAATAATTAGGTAGTCAAGGAGTCTCAATGTTTTAATTCAACCTTGTCTGCTTCATGTGGAGAAGGCAATGGCCCCCCACTCCAGTACTCTTGCCTGGAAAATCCCATGGGTGGAGGAGCCTGGTAGGCTGCAGTCCATGGGGTCGCTGAGGATCGGACATGACTGAGCGACTTCACTTTCACTTTTCACTTTCATGCATTGGAGAAGGAAATGGCAACCCACTCCAGTGTTCTTGCCTGGAGAATCCCAGGGACGGGGGAGCCTGGTGGGCTGCCATCTATGAGGTCGCACAGAATCAGACACGATTGAAGCGACTTAGCAGCAGTAGCAGCAGCTGCTTTATGTATAGATCAAGGCATAAAGATGTTAATAGGGTCATGTACTCACCATCCTTACTTCCTTGGAAAACATCAAAAGTGAATGAAAAGAAGAATACTTTTTTAGTCCAAAAATAGAAAAGTTGCTAGGGCTTTGAGAGGTAAGATCAGGTCAAAAACTGATGGCTGAAAAATATGTCTCATTCCTTTCAGTCTGTAAGTCTCCCCTCCTTCCTGAACAATTGGTCTTGTGTAACAGGCTCGCCTGTAGAGTATTAGTTCTAGACATCAACTCATCTTCAGATTTTGCTGAGTTTAGAGTCTGGAGGGTCAAGTTTCAAGAAAACCAGGCAAAGTCATTTATGAGTTACATGAGTGAAAATTCCATATGGTTTCTGACTTGTAAAAAGTAGAATAATATTTTTTTTTCAACTCTAATCTTCTCCACCCAAACTTGTTTTCTCAAAGTATAGCCTTGTCTTGTGGTTACACTCTAAAAGAAAGTATTTTAAAAGGTCTCTTTTGGAAATGAAAAAGTTATTCAAGTGCACTTTTAGTCTGTGTCAGCAAGTATTTCCACATGCTATTTGCCAGCAGACTATTGTACTGTACAATTTGCTCAAGGCAGACAGCCCTTCTTTAGACCTACAGTAGATGAAAAAAAGGAGAGTGACTTGATAGTTACATTTTAAATCTAGTTACTATTGAAAACATCTAAATAGAGTGTAAGGAATTCAGTGCTCTTATGCCAGAGGCCAATTATTTTCTCAATTTAGGAGACAGTGTTGTCCCGTGGTTGGGAGCATGGGTTTGACACTCCAGTTCCAGCTCTGCTATTCATTGCTATTTGATTGTTTCCTCCTCTGTAAAATGGGAATGATATTAATGTCCAGAGTGGCTTTTACGGAGGGATGCCAGGTACATAATAATAAGTGGCCAACATTCATTGTGCTGAGCATGGCTCTAAAAGTGCAACACCTCATTTAAATCTCCGAGGAGGAATTGAGGCTTGGAGGTTTCATGCTTAGGCTACAGCTTGCAAATAGCAGAGCTGATATTGGTGCTCCATTGTGTCTGATTCAAAACCTCCATGCTCTCCTCTTCTCTTTGTGGCAGCTTTTTACAGATGAAAAAAAGGCTCTAAGGACTGGTTGGGACACAAGAAAACAGGAATGTGGATTGCTGATTCCTCTCGTGGAGGGGAGTCACTTGCCAATCTTGCTTTGGGTAGTGAGTGAGAAAGAAACTTTCATTATGTTCAAGCCATTGTATTGGATTGGCCTGAAAGTTTGTTCAGGTTNTCCTCTTCTCTTTGTGGCAGCTTTTTACAGATGAAAAAAAGGCTCTAGGTACTGGTTGGGACACAAGAAAACAGGAATGTGGATTGCTGATTCCTCTTGTGGAGGGGAGTCACTTGCCAACCTTGCTTTGGGTGGTGAGTGAGAAAGAAACTTTCATTATGTTCAAGCCATTGTATTGGATTGGCCTGAAAGTTTGTTCAGGTTTTTCCATTTATTGTTGTTCAGTCCCTAAGTCATGTCAGATTCTTTGAGATCCCATGGACTGCAGCACACCAGGCTTCCCTGTCCTTCACTATCTCCCAGAGTTTGCTCAAACTCATGTCCATTGAGTCAGTGATGTTTTCCAACCATCTCATCCTCTGCCATCCCCTTCTCCTCCTGCCCTCAGTCTTTCCCAGCATCAGGGTCTTTTCCAATGAGTCAGTTCTTTGCATCAGGTGGCCAAAGGATTAGAGTTTCAGCTTCAGCATCAGTCCTTCCAATGAATATTCAGGGTGGATTTCCTTTAGGATGGACTGGTTTGATCTCCTTGCTGTCCAAGGGACTCTCAAGAGTCGTCTCCAGCATCACAGTTCAAAAGCATCGATTCTTGGGTGTTTAGCCTTTTTTATGTGAGAGATCCAACTCTCACATCCATACATGACTACGGCTTCCTCCTGTACTGGATTAGCGTCACTAGCCCCGAGTGCTAATCGCAAATATTCACTTCTAGGCTCATGTGGCCCACTCACCAGTAGGAGGAAATTCAGTTAAGAATGTCTTCACAGGCCAGCCTGGGCATGCCATGAGTGAAAAGAACTCTCAGATCCACTTAAACAACTGACAAGTAGCAACCATCATGGAAAATGACTCCATTCAATGTTCTACGTCAGCTGAGGCAATGACACTGTGGCCTTGCGTCACGTGAAGAAAGACACATAGTTACCATCTTCCCTCATTTATCCTGATGAGATGAGAATCTTAGCATCCACCCAACCACCAGAGAGAGAGCCTCAGAGGGGCAGGTGTCCCCTCACTGAGGCAGCTGCTGCCATGAGGAGCATGTCCCTGTGTCTAGGAGATCATCCTCTGTCTAAATTTCACTTTCTGCCAGAATCTTGGGGCAGAGAAGTTGCTTGGCAATCTGCATGGCAGGCCAGGAGGGTGAGGTCTTTTATTTATCCCCTTTGCATTGACTTCCCCCCAACCCCTTAAATCCAAGTAGTGCTACAGCTCTTCAGGGGTTCAGCTGTATGTCATTCTCCAAAGGTAAAGTTCTCCTCCAGGTCTCCCCCTTGCCACCTAATGTTGCTTAAGGTTTTCTAATTTTACCTTAATATTTCTTATAATGGACTGCTGCTGCTACTAAGTCGCTTCAGTCGTGTCCGACTCTGTGTGACCCCATAGACGTAAGCCCACCAGGCTCCCCTGTCCCTGGGATTCTCCAGGCAAGAACACTGGAGTGGGTTGCCATTTCCTTCTCCAATGCGTGAAAGTGAAAAGTGAAAGTGAAGTCGCTCAGTTGTGTCCGACTCTTAGCGACCCCATGGACTGCAGCCCACCAGGCTCCTCCATCCATGGGATTTTCCAGGCAAGAGTACTGGAGTAGGGTGCCATTGCCTTCTCCGTATAATGGACTAGATGCCACAAATAGAAGTGCTGATTATTCCTAAGGCAATCTTGCCCATAGTGTATATTTTCAAGTTTCTAGTAAAATACCGTTGGTGTCTCTTGGGTCCAGTCACCACAATCATAGCCAGACTGCCAAGTTCATGAAAATCACATACCACAATAAATTGCACTCTAGTGTGTCCTCGTTTATTTGGCTGAATTGGTGCTACTTGGCTACAGCTGTATGACCCTTACAGTATTTCCTGGAATAACATTTACTCTATTGCAAAATTTTACAAACCACGTTGCTTCACAGTAATATTCAGCTATTATTTTAAGTCCAGTATGCCTGGCACACCTAAACATTTTCCTGATTTTCTCCTGTTCTTCTGTATCTGAGGAAAATGGGCAAACAGGAGTTATTCAGAGAAGTGGATATAGTTCTTTGGAAAATGCTATTTTTTATTTTTTTCTNAACCACGTTGCTTCACAGTAATATTCAGCTATTATTTTAAGTCCAGTATGCCTGGCACACCTAAACATTTTCCTGATTTTCTCCTGTTCTTCTGTATCTGAGGAAAATGGGCAAACAGGAGTTATTCAGAGAAGTGGATATAGTTCTTTGGAAAATGCTATTTTTTATTTTTTTCTGAAGCACAATTCAACCAAAGTTACTGGAATCTCTACCAAGGTTTGTAGGGATTTAAGCAGATATATATATTTATTCTCTCTCTCTCTCTCTCTCTCTCTCTCAAGTGATTTATCAGTGCTATAGCTCAGAAGTTGACAAGCTATATAAGCCTGAGTAAATCCAGCCTGCAGACTGTTTTTGTCAATAAAGTTTTATGGGAACATAGCCATGATCACTAGTTATGTNTTGACAAGCTATATAAGCCTGAGCAAATCCAGCCTGCAGACTGTTTTTGTCAATAAAGTTTTATGGGAACATAGCCATGATCACTAGTTATGTATTGCCTGTGGTATTCTCACACTATAGAAGAAGGCCCAAAAAGACTGGTGTTCATTCAATTCAGTTCAGTTGCTCAGTCGTGTCCAACTCTTTGTGACCTCATGAGCTGTAGCATGCCAGGCTTCCCTGTCCATCACCAACTCTCAGAGCTTGCTCAAACTCATGTCTATCAAGTGGGTGATGCCATCCAACCATCTCATCTTCTGCTGTCCCCTCCTCCTGCCTTCAATCTTTCCCAGCATCAGAGTCTTTTCAATGAGTCAATTATTTGCATCAGGTGGCCAAAGTATTGGAATTTCAGCTTCAGCATCAGTCCTTCCAATGAATATTCAGGACTGATTTCCTTTAGGATTGACTGGTTTGATCTCCTTGCAATCCAAGGGACTCTCAAAATCTCCTCCAACACCACAGTTCAAAAGCATCAATTCTTTGATGCTCAGCTTTCTTCACAGTCCAACTCTTACATCCATACATGACTACTGGAAAAACCAAAGCCTTGACTCAATGGACCTTTGTCAGCAGATAATGACTCTGCTTTTTAATATGCTAAGTTGATCATAGCTTTTCTACCAAGGAGCAAGCGTCTTTTAATTTCATGGTTGCAATCACCATCAGGTGATTTTGGAGCCCAAGAAAATAAAGTATCTCACTATTTCCACTGTTTCCCCAACTATTAGCCATGAAGTGATGGGACCAGATGCCACAATCTTGGTTTTCTGAATGTTGAGTTTTAAGCCAACTTTTTGACTCTCCTCTTTCACTTTCATCAAGAAGCTCTTTAGCTCTTCTTTGCTTTCTGCCATAATGGTGGGGTCACCTGCGTATTTGAGGTTATTGATATTTCTCCTGGCAATCTTGATTCCAGCTTGTGCTTCATACAGCCTGGCATTTTGTATGATGTACTCTGCATATAAGTTAAATAAGCGGGTGACAATATACAGCCTTGACGTACTCCCTTCCCAATTTGGAACCAGTCTGTTGTTCCATGTCAAGTTCTAACTGTGCTTCCTGACCTGCATACAGATTTCTCTGGAGGCAGGTAAGATGGTCTGGTATTCTCATCTCTTGAAAAATTTTCCAGTTTGTTGTGATCCACACAGTCAAAGGCTTTTATGTAATCAATAAAGCAGAAGTAGATGTATTTCTGGAGNGGAGTTGGTGATGGACAGGGAGGCCTGGCGTGCTGCGGTTCATGGGGTCACAAAGAGTCGACATGACTCAACGACTGAACTGAACTGAACTGAACTGAGTATGCCATTCTCATCTTTTTGAACTGTGGTGTTGGAAAAGACTCTTGAGAGTCACTTGGACTGCAAGGAGATCAAACCAGGCAATCCTAAAGGAAATCCACCCTGAATATTCATTGGAAGGACTGATGCTGAAGCTGAAGCTCCAATACTTTGGCCACTTGATGCAAAGAGCTGACTCATTGGAAAAGACCCTGATGCTGGGAAAGACTGAGAGCAAGAGGAGAGGGGAGTGGCAGGATGAGATGGTTGGATGGCATCACTGACTCAGTGGACATGAGTTTGAACTAACTTTGGGAGAGAGTGAAGGACAAGGAAGCCTGGTATGTTGCAGTCCACTCACAAAGAGTTGGACACAACTTAACAACTGAACAACATCTTCAGTACTCTTTCTGCAACTTATTCATCCTCATAGATTTCCTTCCTTTGTTTTAATTATGATAAGAGCTCTAGGTTTCTTTACTAATTCACTCTATCAAAACAAGAAAGGATTTACTAAGTGGTATGTGTATTGGTTAACCTGCTGACTAATGACACTTTGCTGAAACATATTCAAACTAAACATTACCTTATCTGGACATTTGCATTCTGTTTTTCACGTTAAATTGTAGAGTGAAAGATTGTTGCTAGTAAACCAAGTTGGTATGTGTAAGCACATAAGGAAATTAGGAGAATGAGCAAAGGAACATTTAAAATAGAGTAGATCTCTTTTGTTAAACCCAAAGGCAAACTTAATTAACTCCTTTTAAGATTTGGGGATGAAAATAAGAGGAATTGGTAACTTCCTCCGGAGAAGGCAATGGCACCCCACTCCAGTACTCTTGCCTGGAAAATCCCATGGATGGAGGAGCCTGGTGGCTCCAGTCCATGGGGTCGCTAAGAGTCGGACACAACTGAGCGACTTCAGTTTGACTTTTCACTTTCATGCATTGGAGTAGGCAATGGCACCCCACTCCAGTATTCTTGCCTGGAGAATCCCAGGGACAGGGGAGCCTGGCTGGCTGCCATCTATGGGGTCACACAGAGTTAGACACGACTGAAGCGACTTAGCAGCAGCAGCAGCAGCAGCAGGTAACTTCCTCATTCTTCTCCTCCTCATGCTGCTATGTGAGTGTGTGTTCAGCCACTAAGTCATGTCCAAGCCTTGGCAACCCCATGGACTCTAGCCCACCAGGCCCCTCTGTCCACAGGATCTCCCAGGCAAGAGTACTGGAATAGACTGCCATTTCCTTCTCCATGGGATCTTCCCCACCCACTTATCAAACCCATGTGTCCTGCACTGGTAGGTGGATTCTTTACCGCTCAGCAATCAGGCAAAGTACTCCTCATGATACTTATTCCAAAACTCAGGGTACCAGAATATTGGTCACCATCATCACCTTTGTCTTCATCGTCATTGCCCACCAGGCTATATCCCTGCATCTGCAATAGCACCTGAGATCTGAGGCTCCTCTCACTGTCCTGACCCAGGTCCATCTCTGCAACATGGAACTGATAAAACCTGCCCTTTCTGCCCACCAATCCTGTGCCGGGCCTGTGTCCAGAGTTTCACGGGTTCATCTTCTCCCCTCTTCTTGAGACAGAGGTCAGTATTTCCCAAAGCAAATTGGATCGTATCAGAAGTACTAGAAGTGCTTATTTAAAATGCAGATTCCGGGCCCTGTGCCAGTCTCACCGCATCAGGACCTTCTAGGGATCTTATGCACGCTAAATTTGGAGTGTAGCTAGACACAATTTTTAGCCCAGTTCTACAGCTCAGAAGCATAGACAGAAGTAGCCTGCTCACAGTCACCTGGCTACTAAAGTGGCAGGGGTCTGGCTCCAGAGTCCTCATCCTCAAACTCCAAGCAGTCTCGCATCAGCTGCATCACTGAAGGTTCTAGTGTTAGCAGGGGCTGTTCTCTCCCACAGCTATCCCAGCACACCCAGGGTGAAGCATTTGAGGATGCACCCATTTCTGTCAAACTGCCTGGGTTCAAATCTTGGCCCATCCAGTATCAGTCCTGTGACCCTTTACTAAATCTTGCATATCTCAGTTCTTCTATCAATAAAATGGGGATTAAAGCACCTACTTCATAGGGTTCTTTTAAGACTTAAATTACTACACAGAAAATTCTTAGAACAATGCCTGATATATTGTAAGTACCCAGCATATTATGTATAAGCATTTCCTGCGTAAGCTTAAGCTGAGCCTGCCCTCACAAACTTAACCTAACTAAACTCTGGCCAGGCAGCACCTCTAAGTCAAAGCATATTTAATACTTTGTGGTTAACTCAATCTTTTTAGTTTATATCTCATCTTTTAAAAAAAAAGTTATAGCTATGATCCAGGTGACTACTGGACGCTGTTGCTCTTGTGTTAATGTTACCCTTATGTTTCTAAGGAGACTATTTGATATTTATAAACTTGGAAAAACAGCCAGCTCAATGTTATTTCAGAACATTGTTTATATTAAGATTTATGGATAAATGTTCAAAAGTAACTAATGCCCCTCAAAGTTGGACCCTTATGCTAGTATGTTGTAGGATTTTTGGAAGAGCTTGAAAACATCAGAATACACAAGCTATTCCATCTATCGCTTGCTATCAGTTCCCTAAAAGCATGTCCAAAAAGGAAAGAAATAAGACCTCTGATAGACTATACGGATGATGGATATTCTTCTGCTTGGTGTCTTCACTAATTATTCTTCCATTAGAGTTTTAGACTGAATAAACTGATGTAAATAAGATCAAAGAAATTACAAAACTGGAAAATTTCGACATGAGAAAATTCACTTTACATTAAAGGTAAAGTGTGCTCTTTTAGGCAGACTTTTTTTAAAAAAGAGTTTTCAGTTTAACTTTCAACTAAAAATTATCTTTGCTAGTCCCTAAAGCCATGTGATTTTTCCAAACTAGGAACAGTTTTCCTTGGGTATGGGCTAAATTCTTTCCTCAGAGATCCAGTCATTTATGATACTTTTACAATTTTCCCATAATTATTTAGAGTAAAATACTTTTAAGATTGCTTTAACTAAGCAACAGTTGGTGAACTTTCCAATCTTGTGACCAAAATATCATTTTTTCTTCCTCACGCATCAACTCACTTTTGTGAAACTTAGCTGTGATCAATTAAAAAAAGCTGGTGGTGAGTTTAAAAAAACAGGCGAGTGAGTCTAATTCAGTAAATAAACATCGGTTTCACCAAGAGCTACTCTTTTTTTGTTGGAGTTAGGAGTACCACAGCTGGTACTAACTGAATGACAACCAAGAGCTGCCCAAGGAGAGCTTCCACAGAGGAGAGCTGGCCTCCGAGGACAAGCTCTGCCCTTCCTTGGAGACCCCTGTTACTCTTTAAGTCGCCACCTGACACCGCTTCACCAAGTGGCCCATACAATCAACAGCAGTCAGGCAGATAACTCATGTTGGCTTCAGAAAAGGCACTTCACTTGGTCTAGCCAATGCTGCTGCTGCTGCTAAGTTGCTTCAGTTGTGTCTGATTCTGTGCAACCTCATAAATGGCAGCCCACCAGGCTCCCCCCGGCCCTGGGATTCTCCAGGCAAGAACACTGGAGTGGGCTGCCGTTTCCTTCTCTAATGCATGAAAGTGAAAAGTGAAAGGGGAGTCATTCGGTCGTGTCTGACTCTTCGTGACCCCGTGGACTGCAGCCCACGAGGCTCCTCCGTCCACAGGATTTTCCAGGCAAGAGTACTGGAGTGGAGTGCCATTGCCTTCTCCACTACACTAGTCAATGAGAGGTGAGTAAATATTTGCACTGGGGGATGGCAGGGAGGATTTCTGGTAAAGGTTTATCTACTCCTTAAAAAACAGAATTGGATGAGAAGTTTCCCATTCTCCTAGATATTGTCAAGCCATGAAATTCTGAAGTTTAAGCTAAGAAAATCAGGCAGAGCCCAGAGGTTACAGAGATGGAGAGGAAGAGCCAAAATGCATTGATAATGCACCTGGAGCCTACTCTGCACCTGGACTTCTCATTATATAATACATTTACTAATATTTTAGCCAGTTTTAATAGTTTACCATTACTGGAAGATGAAATCATCCTAAGAAAAAACTCCTTGTGCGTGTGTGCTAAATCGCTTCAGTCATGTATGACTTTTTGCAACCCTATGGACTGTAGCCCACCAGGCTCCTCTGTGCATGGGATTCTCTACACAAGAACACTGGAGTGGGTTGCTATGCCTTCCTCCAGGGGATCTTCCCAACCAGGGATTGAACCCCACATCTCTTCTGCCCCCTGCATTGGCAGGCAGGTTCCTTACCACTACTGTCACCTGGAGAGTCTTTTAAAAAAAAACCTCCTTAGTCTAATGAAACGCTCCAGCTTTGGCTTATTTATACTCATTCTCTGTCCCTGTCCTGGGGCAGGGAAGTGTGGAGTATGACTGATGAGTTGCCAAAGGTTCAGTGTGGTTTTCACCTGAGAGATAAACTTTGCAGGGATCTAGTCCTCTGGAGGCTCCTACACTTATCTGAGTTTTACCTCCTGGAACCCTACTACTATTGCTGGGGACTTCAATACCCCATTATCACAGACAGATCTAGCAGGAAGAAGGTAAGTAAGGACATAGTTGAATGCAAAACATTAATCAACCAGATGGAATAGACATCCACAGATGACTTCATCCAAACAACAGTGGAATACACATTCTTATCACATTCACGTGTAGAACACTCACCAAGATAAACCACATTCTGTGCCATTAAACACACCTGAACAAATTTAAAATAATCAAAATTATCAGTTCAGTTCAGTTCAGTCGCTCAGTCATATCCGACTCTTTGTGACCCCATGAATCACAGCACACCAGGCCTCCTTGTCCATCACCAACTCCTGGAGTTCACTCAGACTCACATCCATCGAGTCAGTGATGCCATCCTGCCATTTCATCCTCTGCCATCCCCTTCTCCTCCTGTCCCCAATCCCTCCCAGCATCACAGTCTTTCCAATGAGTCAACTCTTTGCATGAGGTGGCCAAAGTACTGGAGTTTCAGCTTCAGCATCAGTCCTTCCATTGAACACCTAGGACTGATCTCCTTTAGGATGGACTGGTTGGATCTCCTTGCAGTGCAAGGGACTCTCAAGAGTCTTCTCCAACACCACAGTTCAAAAGCATCCATTCTTCAGCACTCAGCCTTCTTCACAGTCCAACTCTCGCATCCATACACGACCATTGGAAAAACCATAGCCTTGACTAGACGGACCTTTGTTGGCAAAGTAATGNAGCATCAGTCCTTCCATTGAACACCTAGGACTGATCTCCTTTAGGATGGACTGGTTGGATCTCCTTGCAGTGCAAGGGACTCTCAAGAGTCTTCTCCAACACCACAGTTCAAAAGCATCCATTCTTCAGCACTCAGCCTTCTTCACAGTCCAACTCTCGCATCCATACACGACCATTGGAAAAACCATAGCCTTGACTAGACGGACCTTTGTTGGCAAAGTAATGGCTTTGCTTTTCAATATGCTATCTAGGTTGGTCATAACTTTTCTTCCAAGGAGTAAGCATCTTTTAATTTCTGATTTATAATAAAAATTATATGAATATATGTAAGCTGATGATATTCTCAGTCCACCAATGAATTAAACTAAAAATGACTAGCAAAAAGATAGTTGGAAAATCCCCAAATACTTGGAAATCAAACAATACACTTCTAAATAACATATGGGACAAAGAAGTCTCAAGGGAAGTTTTAAAATATTGGGTTGGCCAAAAGGTTCCTTCAGGAAAATCCCAAATGGAACTTTTGCCAACCCAATGTTTTGAACTTAATGAAAATGAAGACATCAAATACTAGTGAAGGTGTGGCACAGTAAGAACTCTCATTTATTGCTAATGAAAAGGTAAAATGGTGTAGTTTCTTTGGAAGGCAGTTTGGCAGTTTTTTTTACAACCTTAAATACACTCTTACCACATGATCCAGCAATCATGCTCCTTTATAGTTACCCAAAGGAACTGCAAATTTATGTTCATACAAACACCTGCACATGGATGTTTAAGGCAGTTTTATTTGTAATTGCCAAAACTTAGAAACAACAAAGATTTCCTTCAGTAGATGAATGAGTAAACAAACTGTGGCACATCATAACAGCAGAATGTTATTCAGCTCTAAAGTAACTGAGCTATCAAGCCATTAAAGGACACAGAGGAAACTTAAATACATACTACTGGTGGCTCAGAGGTTAAAGCGTCTGCCTGGAATGCAGGAGACCTGGGTTTGATTCCTGGGTTGGGAAGATCCCCTGGAGAAGGAAATGGCAACCCACTCCAGCACTCTTGCCTGGAGAATCCCATGGAGGGAGGAGCCTGGTAGGCTACAGTCCATGGGGTTGCAAAGAGTTGGACATGACTGAGTGACTTCACTTCACTTCAAGTGAAAGAAACCAATCTGAAAAGGCTACATGTTGTATGATTCCAAATATATGACATTCTGAAAAGGCAAAACTGTAGAAATAGCAAAAAGAGCGGTGGTTGCCAAGAGTTGGAAAAGGCAGTGATATGACAGGGCAGTGAAAACACTCTGTCTGATGGTGGATCCATGTGATTATAAATGGTCCCTGACACACCACAGCTCAATCTAATAATTTTTCAACTTTATGATGATGTAAAGCAATACACACTCAGTAGAAATGGTACCAAATTTTGAATTTTGATCTTGTCCCTGATACTGGGGAGCAGCAGTGACCACAGCTCCCATGTAGCCATATGATTGAGAAGGCACTTACGACACTTCTGTACAAATACAATCATTCAGTTTCTCCCTTTCACTACAAGATTCAATTAATTACTTGAAATATCCAACACTTGATTGTAAAACAGGCTTGGTGTTATATGACTCTGCCCAACAGTAGGCTAATGTCAGTGTTCTGAGCATGTTTAAGGTGGACTAGAACATGACGTTCAGTAGGTATATTAAAAGTATTTTTGACTGAGAATATTTCCAGCTTACAATGGGTTTATCTGAACATAACCCCATTGAAAGTCAAGGAAGATTGGAATATATTTGTCCAAATCTATAGAATATACAAGAATGAATCATAAACTATGGGCTTTGGGTGATAATAATGTGTCAATGCAGGCTAATTAATTATAATAAATATTCCAATATGATGAGGGATGTTTACAATGGTGAAACTGTTCATGTATATGGGGACAAAAAGTATATGATAAATCTTTGTACCTTCCACTCAGTTTTTCTGTGAATCTAAAACTGCTCTAAATAATGAAGTCTGTGTTTTCAAAGTAATGATGATGATATAGGTTCATAATCCCTTATCCATAATTACAAAATCAAGAAATCTCTAAAAACCAAAAGTTAAAAAAAAATTTTTCTGGGGCACAGCCTGACCTGAATTAACATGAGACTGTTTATGAATACACTTTGTATGAATATTCATGAAATACTAACGTGCTTAATTTGGGCGACTGGAGAAATCATTCAAGATACAGTATATCTATTTCTATTTTAAAATCTAAAAAATTTTGAATTCCAAAATACATCCGATGCCAAGCATTTCAAACAAGGAATTACTGTCCTATAACATAATTGGTATTTACTAGGAGCTATTCTAAGTGCTTTATATTTGTTAAATCAGTTCATCTAATTAGTGTAATTATGGTGTTACCAAAACTAGGGCACCTCCAGAAGGACATACAGTCCAAGAGTATTTGAAAAAAGAAAATGTCTTGTGTACCCCAGTCTTTTGGAGAAATTTGGTCACCCTCTCCATGTTACTTGGCAGAACTCAATCTCAAGAATCTACCTTTAGAAAAGATGTACTTCATCCGCAAGAAATTTTTACAGATGGAGATGTCGACTAAAAAATTAGTCACAATCTGCAAGTAGAGAATGTTTTATTCAGTGGGAATGTTTAGGACTCCGGGCCCCAGGGAGCAGTCTCTCAGGGGTTCTGAGATGCTTGGAGTCTTAAACATTCCCACAGAATAAAACACTCTCTACTTTCAGTCAATAGAGACAAGTTTCAGCATCACAGACTCACTGGACATGAGTCTGAACAAACTCCAGGAGATAGTGAGGATGGGGAAGCCTGTCATGCTTCTGTCCATGGAGTCACAAAGAGTCGGACACAACTTAGCAACTGAACGATAACACATTAATTCACTGAAGCTTAAAGAAGAAAGAAAAGCGCTCTTTCAACGTAGATCCTTTTTTTTTTTACATCAATTTGTGAAAAGTAAATGTGAATGGAAAAAATGAAGCGAACAAGAATGAAAATCTAAATCGTGTTCCATTTACAGTAAAATCATTAGACAAATTGTACTCCGTAGCTCTGACCAGTTCCTTCTTCAACAGCAAATACATACTGGAGGTATGAAAATTACTTATGAAAATGAAATGTTTNAAAGTAAATGTGAATGGAAAAAATGAAGCGAACAAGAATGAAAATCTAAATCGTGTTCCATTTACAGTAAAATCATTAGACAAATTGTACTCCGTAGCTCTGACCAGTTCCTTCTTCAACAGCAAATACATACTGGAGGTATGAAAATTACTTATGAAAATGAAATGTTTTATCTGATGAGAGGACTTCATTTTTTGAAAAGTAAATATTTATTTATTGGTTTCTAAGGATGAATGACTAGGGAAAGAAACTGTATTGAATTCATACTGTAATTCCTTTCTTTAGTTATCCACTTCCTGATGTACAGAATTAAATCAAATCAATGGGAAATCGATTTCAAGCTCAGCTTGAACGGTAAAATATCACCAGTTAACCTAATATTCCATGTTACTTACTATGCCTCCATTATGTAGCAAAGAAAGGCTAAATAGGCCTCAATTAGATGACATATCATCACATCACACTGATTACAAGCTTGACTTGTACAACACCCATGTCCTCTGATTTCAAGAGCTATGCAAATGAGCTAAACTAAAAAGCAACAGAAAGAATAGTCGCTCCTCTTGTTGACACAATATAAAAGAGCAAAGGCAATTTATCATAATGGAGTGAGGAGGTGGTATTGTCTTATTCACCTGATTCTTTGAACTTTTTAAAAGTTCAAGGTGGAACGCATCATTGTCATCTAGACTTTAATAGTGGTTTATATAAGTAAAACATTTTTTGTCTAGGAATATCAGACTAATTTATCCACAGGAGTTATAATTGGGAGATGCAGAATTTTCACTTAACATGACTAGATGCAATCCCAAAGAAAATGACTACCCTCTGTCCTCCATTTATTCACTAATTTAGCTCCTTTGGTATATTTATCTTATTCATTACTGAACCTGGAGATCTCCAGGTTCAGTAATGAATAAGATAAAGTATCTGAATAAGATATGATTCCCGCTTGCCTTCAAAGAACAAAAAGCTTTTAGTCTAATGCAGAAGATAAGGATATCATGCTGTTGACTTAAGGGCTGGAAAATCATTAAAGAGTCTTTGCAAAGCAATGTTTGACTTGTGATCTTAGTTGGAGTCCCCAGAAGCAGACCCTGAGGTGAGGATTTGTGTGCAAGGAAGTACTCCCTGAAGAAAATGTTAAGGAAGAGAGAAGTACAACAACAAAGAAGAAAATCAATCAAGAAGGCTTTAATTTCAGAGAATTCCCTGGAAAGCAGCTTCAGCCTGAGTCCACCTGATGTTTCTGGAGTATAAATTACAGCCTCAGAGATGTTGTACCTTAAGGCTGGGGGATGGATTCTCATCTCTGGATGTGACCATTCATCAGCTGAGCATCCCTTTAGGGAATCATAAACTCCTAGGCCCTTCCAGTTCTGTGTCTGTGGGCAAAGGTGCTGCAGTGGCCTGAGGACAGTCCTCTGAAGAAGACTGGCAGCGGGAAGGTGGAAAGGAGAAGCACATTAAAGCTGGGGAGGGGACACAGAAAACGAAAAGAAGTCTGAGGGTACCCATGCAAACAACGGCAATGTCCACTGTCAAGATATGTGGGAAACAGTTGGAGAAGACATTTTCTACGTAATTACTAGCAGCCTTGCACTAGTTAGTTGCTCAGTCATGTCCAACTCTTCGCAACCCCATGGACCGTAGCCCACCAGGCTCCTCCGCTCATGGAATTCTCTAGGCAAGAATACTGGAGTGGATTACCATTCCCTTCTCCAGAGGATCTCCCCTACCCAGGGACTGAACCCAGGTCTCCTGCATTGCAGACAGATTCTTTACCATCTGAGTCACTGGAAAGCCCTTATGTAATTACCAACCCCCTTCCCCCCAACCCCCCAAAAAAGCACATACGTTGAGTCAGATACAGATGCTTCCTCCAGAAAGGTATCTAATGCAGTGATTCAGGTGTTTACTCCATCATTAGAACAAGAGGACAGCCAGTCTACTAGGCATTTAAGAATGGTTCCCTGTGGGAAGGACCTAGAGGGAAAGGAGCAGAGCCACTATCTCAGCCACGGTCAGGAAGTTGATAAATCAAGACTGCTATTGCAGCTGGGGCCAGAGGAACACATCTCAGCTGTGATCTAGGGAAGTGCTGCTGCAGCCCAGGGTTCTGGAGCCCCACTGCACTTGCTGGAGCCTCACCAGCAAAATGCACAAATAAGTGAACCAATCAAGCAGTCAGTGAAAGAAGTTTTGCTGATTTTTTTAAATCACAAAAATGTTACATATTATAGGATTTCTACTTAAAATCAAATAGTGAAAAAAGAATGAGCTATAAAATATACAAATCCAGCTGAGCTATTTCCAATCCTAAAAGATGATGCTACTAAAGTGCTGCACTCAATATGCCAGCAAATTTGGAAAACTCCGCAGTGGCCACAGGCTTGGAAAGAGTCAGTTTTCATTCTAATCCCAGAGAAAGGCAGTGTTGAAACTACCACACAATTGCACCCATTCCACATGCCAGCAAAATTATGCTCAAAATCCTTCAAGCTAGACTTCAACAGTACATTAACTGAGAACTTCCAGATATACAAGCTGGGTTTAGAAAAGGTAAAGGAATTGGAGATAAAATTGCCAAAATCTGCTGGATCATAGAAAAAGCAAGAGAATTCCAGAAAAGCATCTACTTCTGCTTCCTTGACTACGCTAAATACTTTGGCTGTGTGGATCAAAACACATTGTGGAAAATTCTTAAAACGATGGAAATCCCGAAGCACCTCACTGTCTCCTAGGAAGCCTGTATGCAGGTCAAGAGGCAACAGTTAGAACCAGACATGGAACAACAGACTGGTTCCAAATTGGGAAAGGAGGATGTCAAGGCCGTATACTGTCACGTTGCTTATTTAAGTTCTATGCAGAGTATATTATGAAAAATGCCAGGCTGAATGAAACACAAGCTAGAATCAAGTTTTCCAGGAGAAACATCAACAACCTCAGATACGCAGATGATACCACTCTCAGTTCAATTCAGTTCAGTCGCTCAGTCGTGTCCAACTCTCTGTGACCCCATGAATCACAGTACACCAGGCCTCCCTGTCCATCACCATCTCCCGAGTTCACTCAGACTCACGTTCATCAAGTCTGTGATGCCATGCAGCCATCTCATCCTCTGTTGTCCGATTCTCCTCCTGCCCCCAATTCCTCCCAGCATCAGAGTCTTTTCCAAAGAGTCAATTCTTCGCATGAGGTGGCCAAAGTATTGGAGTTTCAGCTTTAGCATCATTCCTTCCAAAGAAATCCCAGGGCTGATCTCCTTCAGAATGGACTGGTTGGATCTCCTTGCAGCCCAAGGGACTCNGCAAAGAGTCGAACACGACTGAGCGACTGAACTGAACAGAGGCCTCTTTCGTCTGGCAAGGCAAGGTCCCTGCAACAGTGAAGAGTTCAAAGAACAAGATAACTGATGTGACTAGAATGGAGTGAACCCGGGAAGACAGAAGGAGGTGAAGAAAGGGAAGAAGAGGATCAGATCATGGGATGTCTTACGGGCTATTCTACAACTTTTTATCTGAATGAGAGGGAGAACCATTGCAAGAATCTGAAAAGTGAAAAACCATCAGCTTGGGTGAAGTAAATGTCTTAGAAAAGGCTCTGAACCAAGTGGCCCATCAGTTTTAAGAGACTAAGTATCTATATGAGGCCAAATGAACTGGATGTGCTTTGATCACGGTAGTCAAGCAAACGACACACAGAATGTATGTTATGACCTCAAAGTAGATTTTGCAAGGATCTAATAGCATCCAAGTTGATTGTAGAAATCATTTGAAGTATCTGGAAGATTGTCAGATGTCCTTTAGATGCTGTGTTTCTACAGCATTGAACTGTACAGGTCAAGTATAGCAACCACAAAGTCTGAATCTGAAATCTGAAGTAATTGGAAGTCAGTATTTGTGTCATCCACAGGTCACTGAAAGTGCTAACCCAAATCTGATGAAACCAGAGATAAAAAGGGAGCCTAGAAATAACAGGCAACACTCAGTGACAACCACTCCCAAGCCAGAGATTGTATATACATATCTCAAATTTACAACAGACTCAAGCCCTCTGAAAGCATTCATTCCCCACAGCCAACATCTGCTGAATGGGCTTCATTTTAATGTAATGTGTCAGCATTTCCTACTCTCTGGACCTAAAACCAGTGCTATCAATCATCTCTGAGGCTGGCTCTGTCATAAATACACCCAATGAACTGAGCTAATATTTTCCAAGAACCTGCAGTTACATGTCCCTCTACTCTTTACTCTCTATTGTAGAAATCTGTTCCAATATTTGGTCACCCCACCCAAGAGATGAGCTACGGAGTAAATGCTCAGTCAAGGATTAATGTATTTGACATATTCATAGCACCTCGTATGTTGCAATATCAAGTGAAACCTCTATAAAAGTTTTTATTTTAGGGAGCAGGTTCCCACTAGCAACCTATCTTATACATTATTTGTCGGTTTAGTATTTCATTATAAGTTCTATATAGTTAAATATTAATACCAATGTCCTAATTTTCTAGTGAGAGAAAATCAATTAAAATCTTTTCACTCGACAAAAATTTGTTACTTGAGATGAGGGCTTCATTTGTACTATGGCATTAGGTGATTTCTCATTATACTTTCTTAGTTGTCTGTGTCTTCTAAACTTACCACAACTATGCATTAAATTATTTCCTTTTGTAATTAGAAAATATAAATAGTTTATTTTTAAAAAAAAGTAAAGCCATTCAAAAAAAAAAAGTTCTTACTTTAATTAGAATGTTGTGTTGTTATTTCCTGATAGTGGTTCCTAACCAGTAACAATGTGATTTGTGAACCTATATTTTAAAAAACTGAACCTTTAATATTATCCTATTATCTTCACAGATGAGGAAACTGAAGTCTAAAGAGGGTAAGTGGCTTTTCTTCCAAAGTCTCAAAGCAAGTGAGTTGCAAAGCCACAACTACAGCTCATATCCCATGGCCCTTAGCTCGGTGTTCCTTCCACCTCGTGCTGCTTTCACCTAAGCTAAGTTAGTTAAGCCTCTATGGCAGCAAGCAACGGAAACTATCTTGGCAAATATAAACACAAAGGGGACGGTTAATTAAAAGGATATGTTCAGTTCAGTTCAGTCACTCAGTCGTGTCCGACTCTTTGTGACCCCATGAATCCCAGCACGCCAGGCCTCCCTGTCCATCACCAACTCCCGGAGTTCACTCAGACTCACATCCATCGAGTCAGTGATGCCATCCAGCCATCTCATCCTCTGTCGTCCCCTTCTCCTCCTGCCCCCAATCCCTCCCAGCATCAGAGTCTTTTCCAATGAGTCAACTCTTCCCATGAAGTGGACAAAGTACTGGAGTTTCAGCCTTAGCATCATTCCTTCCAAAGAAATCCCAGGGCTGGTCTCCTTCAGAATGGACTGGTTGGATCTCCTTGCAGTCCAAGGGACTCTCAAGAGTCTCCTCCAACACCACAGTTCAAAAGCATCAATTCTTCGGTGCTCAGCCTTCTTCATAGTCCATCTCTCACATCCATATATGACCACTGGAAAAACCATAGCCTTGGTCCATAAATGGACCTTAGTCAACAAAGTAATGTCTCTGCTTTTGAATAT
>SJYA01000762.1:899456-953909 GCA_006410615.1 Neotragus moschatus | reverse complement strand
CTATCTAGGTTGGTCATAACTTTTCTTCCAAGGAGTAAGCATCTTTTAATTTCATGGCTGCAGTCACCATCTGCAGTGAATTTGGAGCCCAGAAAAATAAAGTCTGACACTGTTTCCACTGTTTCCCCATCTATTTCCCATGAAGTGATGGGACCAGAGGCCATGATCTTCGTTTTCTGAATGTTGAGCTTTAAGCCAACTTTTTCACTCTCCACTTTCACTTTCATCAAGAGGCTTTTGAGTTCCTCTTCACTTTCTGCCATAAGAGTGGTGTCATCTGCATATGGGGGAACCACAAACTGGAAGAAAGAGATGATAAAACAGTCTTGAAGTGAATGAAATCAAGTGACTCCAGAAGGTCTTTGCAGTTGAAACTGCTGCAATTGTGCCCAGATTGTACCATTGGCCTATAACAGCTCCAACAATCTCTTCCAATCTGGCATAATTCTACTCAAGACAAAGCTGCATGAAACTCTGATACTATCATAGGCCCTACAGCTACTAGGTAGTTCCTGAATGACAAGGAAAAAGGATTCGATAGAAGGAGCCTCCAGAAATTACCTCAGAGTCCATAATGGCATAGCAAATATCTGCATTTAGCACCAGTCCAAAACACGATGGAGGGAATTAATTTCCCTAAATACAATCAGTGTGTAAGTGGGAAGAGGTATTGGAGCTGAGTGGCCAATAATTGATAAATGTCACTGCAAGATGACATAATATGTGAGATTTTGTACAACTTGAAAAGGAAACTTAATTTTAGAAAGCAGAGATCACCTATAAAATTAGGTAGTTGAGCACAGTATTTTTCTAAGTTGATAAAATTCTTTATCAATTCAAGAAGTGACATGAATAGTTATGATTTGTTGGATGATACTGTTGATTTAGAAACATGCTGAGAACACAATTCAATTTCCATAGATCGTGGGCAGGAAAGGGAAAAAGTACTGATAAATTTATAGCATCCATTAACTGAATGCTATAAATTGAATTTATAAATTTATAAATAATACTTCATTTATTGGAGAGAATGAAGTCATCCTTAACACTACAAGACAGTAACTGTTTCAAAGGTTAACTTATGAAATTAAAATAGATGGCAATCTAGAAGTGAGTGTACGTGGGGCCATAATCGTGGCGTTAATCCAGAAGACAAGTGGATTTGCTCTCAGTAGCCAAGATATTTGTTTAATTGATAAAAATAAAATTAATAAAATATCACTGTAAGGGAATTCAGTAAATATTTATTTATATTTACATTATAGACACAAATACAATTTTAAATAAAGCCTAATCTTTGCCCTCAAAAATATTATACACTTTTGGTGAAGGCACACACACATACATACGTACACATACAAAGACAGAAATGAATTTACCACTTTCAAGGGTAACTGAGAGTTCAACTTTCCAGCTACAGCTACCACTGACCTCTTGGGCAGTGATGTTCACAGTCTCCACTGTAGTGTCTCCAAGGGTCCCGGGATTTTTGAGATGCTGGTTAGCCCTCTTGGGCCAGTTGATTGGGTACTGAGCAAAGTTTTGTGCAGATGGCCATCTTCTGTCAGATAGTCACTAGGTGGTGTGCTGATTGCTGACTATGAGAGGGGACAGCCTCTTCATAATCTCTGGTTTTCCTTTGCTGTCAAAAGCAGCACAACTAACATAACTCTGCTGGCTCTCCAGCCCAATTTTGTAGGAAAGGTAAATACAGGCATTTCTGTACCTGATAAATTTGGGAAGAACATACTGGGCATGCTCATACCATCTCCCTTTTTCCTCTCGAGAGCAAACCTGCTTACCAAGATGAGCAGCGGGAGCCTCCAATAACCTCACGGGACACCCCTCATGTCCCAGAGCAGGAACCTGCCCTTCCTCCAGCACTGCCAGCAAGGAGAGAAGGTATGTCTATCTCATCTGGGTTTCTACAACCCATATTCTACATCTTCAACCTAGGATTGGTCAATAATAAGGGTGATACTGTGATCCTTGTTTGTCACTTCTTGGTTTTATTTCTGACTCTGTTCAGAACTCAGGCATATCCCACCATCCCAAATCCCGCCTGTCTGCTTCTCTCAAGGTTATATTCCCTACATCTCCATCTTATGCTGTGACAAACCTAGACAGCATATTAAAAAGCAAAAACATTACTTTGCCAACAAAGGTCTGTCCAGTCAAGGCTACGGTTTTTCCAGTGGTCATGTATGGATGTGAGAGTTGGACTACNGCTTCTCTCAAGGTTATATTCCCTACATCTCCATCTTATGCTGTGACAAACCTAGACAGCATATTAAAAAGCAAAAACATTACTTTGCCAACAAAGGTCTGTCCAGTCAAGGCTACGGTTTTTCCAGTGGTCATGTATGGATGTGAGAGTTGGACTACAAAGAAAGCCAAGCACCGAAGAATTGATGCTTTTGAACTGTGGTGTTGGAGAAGACTCTTGAGAGTCCCTTGGACTTCAAGGAGATCAAACCAGTCGATCCTAAAAGAAATCAGTCCTGAATATTCATTGGAAGGACTGATGCTGAAGCTGAAGCTCCACTACTTTGGCCACCTGATGGGAAGAACTGACTCATTAGAAAAGACCTTGATGCTGGCAAAGAATGAAGTCAGGAGAAGGGGACGACAGAGGATGAGATGGTTGGATGGCATCACTGACTCACTGGATATGAGTTTGAGTAAACTCTGGGAGTTGGTGATGGACAGGGAGGCCTGGCATGCTGGAGTCCATGGGGTCACAAAGAGTCGGACACGACCGAGCGACTGAACTGATCTCCATCCTGTCTCCCATGCTAGGGGACCCAGCACCGAAGAGGAGGATAGCGCAAGTGATGTACAGTCTGCACTGGCATGAGACTGGGCCTTCTCACACGGCTCCCTGGTGCTGGTGCCAAATAGTGCTCACTCTAGAGGATGGTCAGATGTGGGCAAGCTCTCTCTGGAGACAGACTCCAGGCTTGTCTGGAACCCTCCAGACCTGGCATATCATCTTGGATCCCATCAGTGTCTACTCCCACTAGGCTCTGTTCCCTGCATCTCATCCCATATTCCAGCAAGGGAATCCTAGCTACGAGTTAGTTCTTCTCTAACTCATTGCATCTTTATCTATCATGTCTCCACGGGTCCTTCCTATCTCTGTGATCCCAGGCTTTGAAACTCAAAGGTCAACCATCACTTCTTTTTTGTCTCCGTGTCTCCTCTACCACCTCTTCCCTGAGGCCATGAACAAAAGATAGTTAAGCTGGCTGAGTAGGGTAAAGGCCAAGGGGTAAGAATAAAGATGAGAAACAGAAAGCTTAT
The DNA here is from genome assembly GCA_006410615.1 of Neotragus moschatus. Classification (NCBI taxonomy): domain Eukaryota; kingdom Metazoa; phylum Chordata; class Mammalia; order Artiodactyla; family Bovidae; genus Neotragus; species Neotragus moschatus. The sequence continues at coordinate 950,606 of SJYA01000762.1, read as the reverse complement.
TCAAAAGTATTATTCCAGGGCCTTCCCTGCTGGCTCCCTTGCCAATGCAGGAGACTTGGGTTCGACCCCCTGATCTGGGAAGATCTCACATGCCACAGAGCAACTAAGTCTGTACACCACAACTACCGAGCCTGTGCTCTAGGGCCGGGGAGTCAGGACTACCAAGCCCGTGTGCTGCAACTACCGAACCCCTAGAGTCCGTACCCTGCAGCCAGAGAGGGCCCTGCCTGAGAAACCTGTGCACTTCAACTAGACAGCAGCCAACACAACAACGAAGACTCAGCACAGTCAAAAATAAATACAATTACTAAAACATGTACATATCATTCCACTCCCCAGGTGACTAAGCAATTACAACTTGATGACAACAACAGGAGGAGTTGGCACAGATGACTACAGGGGTACAAAGCAAGGCCAGATAATACAGTCAGCTTTGGAGAAGACATTAAGAAAAGCCTTGAGGTAAAGAGTACTCCATGTCAAGGCTTGGAATTGTCAGAATAGAATCTGAGATCTTGTAAGGTGTGTGTATTTGTGTGTGTGTGTGTTTGTGTTGTAGTGATTTTTAACTTTAGATTCTTTGTTTACTTTTGGCTTTGGAAAATTTCAACACAAATGAAGAAGAAGAGTACCATGAATCCCCCGGACCAAGCGCATCACTAAGTTGCACTAATTATCAGCTCGTGGCTCATCTTCTTTCATTTAAACCATCCGTCTCCCCCTGCCCAAATTACGTTGAAGCAAATTCTAGACATTAAAGTCTTCCCCGGTGGCTCAGTTGATAAAGAATCCACTTGTAAAGCAGGAGACCCGGGTTCAATCCTTGGGTTGGGAAAATCCCTTGGAGAAAGGAATGGCAACTCACTCCAGTATTCTTGCCTGGGAAATCCCATGGACAGAGGAGCCTGGTGGGCTCCATGGAGTCGTAAGAGTCAGACATAACTTAGCAACTAAACCACCACTACCACTATACATTAAAAGGTAAGGACTTATAACATTCAATCTTAATGCATGTTAAAATCACTGATATTTCTTTAATATTATTATATACTCAGTCAGCATTTAGAGTTCTCCAATTATATCCATTTAAAAAAACACAGTTGGTGTTTTTAAATCAGATTCCAAACAAAGAGGTTCATAATGTTTTTGTATGATATTCACGGTAAGTCTCTTTTCATCTGTAGCTTCCTTCTCTTTTTTTTCTTGGCAATTTGTTTGTCAAAGAAACGAGATTGTTTGTCCCATAGAGTTTTTCACATTCTGGATTTTGGTGAATAAATTCCTGTGGTGTCTTTTTATACATCTCTTTATCCCCTTTATTCACTATAAACTGTTAGTTAGACCTAAAGCTTGATCTAATAAGACTGATTTTTTTTGACCAAAAATACACCATGGGTGATATTATAAACTTCCAATAGGAGTCACATAATTTTCTATTGCCCTTCTGTGATGTTAACCATTGAAGGTGATTACCTAGAGTTATAACTCCATTAGAGGTTTTTACCAGTATTTTAATGGTTTATAGAATTCATATTCCTCTGTGATGTGAGGCAGGGTCACTATGGGGCTAAATTCAATAGAGTAAAGAAGAGAAGTCCCAACAGCTTCACCAGATACTCTAAAAATGACACTGGTAAATCTCATTTGACAGCAAGATTATGATACTCAAAGACGGATGCTTCAATTGAAGCTAAATTTAAATGCAGCTTCCAGAGCAATTCTATGATGATTTTACTTCCTCTCCACTTAACTTTTCAACCCCACTCCCTTAGATCCATTAAATAAAAATTAAAAAACAATTTATTCTTTTTGTGTCAATTCCCATTTTCTTCCTCTATGGACAGATTTCCCTCCCTCCAGCTGAAATTCTCCACCATAAATTTAAAAGTTAGTTGGATTTATTTATAGACAGTCCTGTCAAGGATAAAGAAATCACTACAAATTAAAAGCCTAGGCAGTCCTGTTCCATACCCAGGACATCTGCAAGCAGTTAAGGTGTTGTAATAATTCTCTTCCTTTGTGCATCTATTGCTAAGCCACCTGTTAAGTTTTCAGTACTACTCACTTCACAATGCAGACTGAGAATTTACAGTAAATAAAGAATTGCTCCCAAGACTAACTCTTTTAAAATAAGGCATGGCTAGATTAATTTCTTATCTAACAAACAGTAATTAAATGCAATGTTTATTTCACATCTGTTTCATAGACCCCAATCAATCCTACGAAAAGTATTCTTGTTTTCCTATATATTTAATTGAAGGCAAAAATTCAAATGAAATAATCATACATTTTTAATCACCCAAGGAACATTAGGGTGAGTAATGGGGGAGGGTGGTTTGGCAATCATGAAAACAACAGATTTGCCTGTCATAAATATGAACACCATATGAGGTGCCTAAACTCACAGCTTGGCATTACGTTTCAAACCACCATTGAACTTATAATATGTCACATTTCAAAGAAGCTCATATATATTTTCGAGTTCAATCTTTAACACTTTGAGTTCCCTTTGATGTCAGTTAAGTCTTGTGTCTGTTCTGAATAGCCTTAATTAAAAATACAAATCATTACAGCTCTCCATTTCAGAAATGGTCATAAGAAATAGTACTATGCATGGTCACTAACTCGTGGTTTATATCCTGCCTTACTCATGATGGGTTTAAGAAAGCTCCCAAAGATATATATAATAAAGTGAAAGAACAAAAGAAACGAAGAGAAAGCAAAGAAGACATAGAACAGAACTGGGAATGAAGCTAGCTCATGAAAAGTGTGCTTGTGTGCTTCTAAAAAAGAACAATCCTCATGCATAAAGAGACTTTTCTAAGATTCAAGGATATCACTGAATAAAGCCAAACGGGACTGACTTCATGCGGACACTACTACTCAGGTCTTCACTGTGCGGTAAGTTTCTCCCAGCCTATCATCAGTTCTAGGACTTTAAAACTTTTAGCTTAAACAACAAATAAGTCTTTAGATGAAGCACACAAAAGAAAGCCATAATTGTATCCAGTTCAGATCATCAATTCCCCCAAATTTCTCTAGAAATATATTACTCTTATCCTGTAGCAGTATAACTATACAAAGGTCATATAACTAACAAAACTCATAGGATCGCTTTGAGCCTTTTGTAAAAACTTAACCGACACGAGTGTTAGTTGCTCAGTCATGTCCAACTCTTTGCGATCCCATGGACTGTAGCCCGCCAGGCTCCTCTGTCCGTGGAAGTTCAATCAAAGAGAATCCTGAGACCAGAAGCGGGAGCTCTCATGCCCCAGGAAGACAGCAGAGCCCAATGGGAAGAAGACAGACTCCTCACCTCGCCAGGACTCAGCCAATAAGAATTCATGGGCGTTTTGCATACTGTAGCTCTCCAAACTTTCTTGTCCCTTCTATATAAGTGGCCTCTTTCCCTTGCAACTGGCTCTCCATAGTTACAGACCCTGAGTTGTAATTTTCTGCTGACGCTGAATATACCCATTTTTGTTGGAGAAATATCTGATTGTTTTAGTTCAACACTTTCTAAACCTTCTAAAGAATTTCTAAAAATCAGAATCTAGACTATTTAAACCATTTTCTCCTGATTTCAGCATGGAAAATTTTTTACACTGCAGTCTAACTCCAGCCAGTCTTGTAAAGAGTACTCTCTAAACCCTCCTACACGTTGGTGGGGATGTAAATTAGTGCAGCCACAATGGAAGATAGTATAGAGGTTCCTTTAAAAATTTAAAAAAGAGTTACCATATGATTTAGCAATCCCAGTCTTGTGGACATATTCAGAGAAAACTAATTCAAAAAGATACACCTCCCAATGTTCTTAGCAGCACTATATACAATAGCCAAGATATGAAAGCAACCCAAATGTCCATCAAAAGATAAATGGATAAAGGAGATACAGTATGTGTAATGGAATACTACTCAGCCATAAAAAAGAATGAAATAAAGCCATTTCCAGGAACATGAATGGGCCTACAAATGATCATACTAAATGAAGTCAGAAAGACAAATACCAAATGATATAATATTATGTGGAATCTAAAATATGATACAAATGAACCTGTTTAAAAAACAGAAACAGACTCATAGACATGAAAAACAAACTTATAGTTACCAAAGTTTTAGGGGGAGGGGATAAATTAGGAGTTTGGGATTCAGTTCAGTTCAGTTCAGTCGCTCAGTCATGTCCGACTCTTGGCGACCCCATGAATCGCAGCACACCAGGCCTCCCTGTCCATCACCAACTCCTGGAGTTCACCCAGATTCACGCTCATCAAGTCAGTGACGCCATCCAGCCATCTCATCTTCTGTCGTCCCCTTCTCCTGCCCCTAATCCCTCCCAGCATCAGAGTCTTTTCCAATGAGTCAACTCTTCGCATGAGGTGGCCAAAGTACTGGAGTTTCAGCTTTAGCATCATTCCTTCCAAAGAAATCCCAGGGCCTATTTCTTTCAGAATGGACTGGTTGGATCTCCTTGCAGTCCAAGGGATTAGCAGATAGAAACTACTTTGTTTGGGATTAGCAGATACAAACTACTATATATAAGAAACAAGATCTTACTACATAGCCCAGGGAACTATACTCTATCTTGTAATAAACTGTAATGGAAAAGAGTATGAATCATTTTGCTGTATATCAGAAACTGACATTGTAAATCATTGTAAATCATCAATGTCAATCAACATTGTAAATCAAATATACTTAATTTTTTTTAAGTGATTCTTCCTAAAGCCTCACATGCTTTGGCAGCTGAAAAGGCATTCATCCATTCATTTATTTATTCATAAATTCATCAATTTAACAGATATTTATTGAGCACTTTCTATGTTCCAGGGCTTTCCAGGTGGCTCAGATGGTAAAGAATCTGCCTGCAATGCAACAGACCAAGGTTCAATCCTTGGGTTGGGAAGACCACCTGAAGGGAATGGCAACCCACTTCAGTATTCTTGCCTGGAGAATTCCACAGGAGCCTGATGGGCTACAGTCCATGGGGTCCCAAAGAGTCAGACACGACTGAGTGACTGACGCTTTCACTTTCTATGTTGCAGAAGTGGCACTAGGCAAAGCAAAGAAGGATTGAACAGGAGTTTTTCTGTCTTTAAGGAGCATGGCAGACATGAGACCTGATCCCAGCCTCCTTTCTTTGGATTACCCTCTCCTATGAAGTTTCTCAGCTCCTAGGCTTCCTGAAGCTTGGTGTTGCCATTTGATATAGTTTAACAACATATACAAAAATGTTTGCTCAAATTCTGGGAAAGTTTTCTCGATGAGATGAAAGAGACTTAGCTGAGCAGAGACTTTGGCTCTGCAAAAGGATCAGCTGCTAAACCAAGGCCAACAGCTGGTTTCTTTTATCTTGACATTCTGTATGTAAGAAAACTTCTTTTTAAGCCACTCAGTGTCAAATTTTCTGCCCCTTGCAGCCTAAAGCATTCCTAACTAAATCAGTGCTCATAGTCTATCTGAATATTAGACACAGATAACCATAAAAATATAAGACTAAAAGAAAAAAAAGCTATTAGCGATAACAGTAGGAAGAGATGAATCGGGGGGAAATGGGGAGGAAGAGAAAAAAGGGAAGATTTTTGCTTTTGCGTATATTTGTCTCAGCAAACCTGCTTTAGAAATAGTTTGAGGCAATGCTTCAAATCAAACTTTAGATAATGAAACAATCAACCTGCTGGATGGGAGCTGGGACATTAGGAAGAGAGCGAAATGCGGAAGAACTAATAATTTTGGCCAGGATTGGGGTTGCCGCACTGTGAACTGTAACTCGGGGGAGAAGAGAATTTTTAGGAAGTTTTGATCGATGTTGAATAAGGAGACTGCACCTTTCTTTCTTAGACACACACAATGATTTGTGTTATTTCTTAGGGCTTTTGGAAATGGATGTATCGCCTATTAAATGGAACACTACACAAAGTAGAAACTTTAGGTGACTTAATAAGGGCCAGAATATTCAAGTTTCACATGCATTATCATATTTAATCATTGCAACTACTCTATGAAAGAGCTTGTTTGTTTGTTTTTAATATGAGGAATTAGGGTTCAAAGGACTGAAGTTTTTGCCTCAAGTCTTATCTTTGAAAAGTTGCACAGTGAAGACTGAATGTTTGCCCATTTCCAAAATCCCTTCTCTTTCCACTGTACTATGTGGTTGTGGCCTGTGGGGGAGGAAGGGGAAGAATGGGGAAAAATAGGAAGAAGGTAGATATAAACAAGGCTGAGAGAAAAAATTCCTTAGACAGGAATTTCCCTGAAATTCCATAACATAACCAGCAGCCAAAAGGAAGGTTTGTTGCTCAATATAGGGAAGGGAAGAAAACACACACACACAGTTTTTTGTTAGGTGAAAGGAAGCTACATCACTATCTGGGTGACCTTAGAGGATGTACTTAACAACTTTGGCTCATTTGCAGAAACACGGATGGACCCAGAGATTGTCATACTAAGTGAAGTAAGTCAGACAGAGAAAAACAAACAGCATGTGATATCACTTATATGTGGAATCTAAAAAATGATGCCTATGAGCTTATTATAAAGCAGAAATAGACGCACAGATACAGAAAACAAATGTTTGGTTACCAAGGAGGGAAGGGGGAAAATGAATTGGAGATTTAGGATTAACAGATACACACTCTTACACAAAAAACAGATAAACAACAAGAACCCACTGTATAGCACAGGGAACTGTACTGAATATCTTGGGATAGCCTATAATTGAAAACAATTAGAGAATCATTTAGCCTGAAATACTGTAAATCAACTGTATTTTAGAAATCAAAACAAAAATCTCTGGCTTTCCGTTTTCTCATCTGTAAGACAAGTTTCTCATCTGTAAGCCCACTTACAGAGCTGCACTCAATATGTCAGCAAATTTGGAAAACTCCACAGTGGCCATAGGACTGGAAAATCTCAGTTTTCATTCCAATCCCAAAGAAGGGCAATGCCAAAGAATGTTCAACTACCAGACAATTGTGTTCATTTTGCATGCTAGTAAGATTATGCTTGAAATCCTTCAAACTAGATTACATGAACCAAGAACTTCCAGATATACAAGTTGGGTTTAGAAAAGACAGAGAAACAAGAGATCAAATTGGCAAAATTCACTGGATCATAGGGAAAGCAAGGGAATTCCAGAAAAACATCTACTTCTGCTTCACTGACTACACTAAAGCCTTTGACTGTGTGAATCACAACAGACTGTGGAAAATTCTTAAAGATGTGGTAATACCAGACCACCTTACCTGTCTCCTGAGAAACCTGTATGCAGGTCAAGAAGCAACAGTTAGAACATTATACAAAACAATAGACTGGTTCCAAATTGGGAAAGGAGTATGTCAAGGCTGTATATTATCACCCTGCTTATTCTACTTATATGCAATGTAGATCATGCAAAATGCCAGGCTGGATGAAGCACCAGCTGAAATCAAGATTTCTGGAAGAAATATCAAATGATATCAAATATCAAATGATATGCAAATGATACCACTCTAATGGCAGAAAGTGACAAGGAACTCAAGAACCTCTTGATGAAAGTGAAAGAGGAGAATGAAAAAGCTGGCTTAAAATTCAACATTCGAAAAACTAAGATCATGGCCACTGGTCCCATCACTTCATGGCAAATAGAAGGGGAAAAAGTGAAAGCAGTGATAGATTTGCTTTACCTGGGCTCCAAAATCACTGTGGATGGTAACTATAGCCACGAAATTAAAAGACACTTGCTTCTTGGAAGAAAAGCTATGACAAACCCAGACAGCATATTAAAAAGCAGAGACATTACTTTGCCAACAAGGGTCCATCTAGTCAAAGCTATGGTTTTTCCAGTAGTCATGTATGGATGTGAGAGCTGGACTATAAAGAAAGCTTAGCGGCAAAGAATTGATGCTTTTGAACTGTGGTGTTGGAGAAGACCCTTGTGGTATTGGACTGCAAGATCAACCCTGAATGTTCATTGGAAGGACTGATGCTGAAGCTGAAATTCCAACACTTTGGCCACCTGATGCAAAGAACTAACTCATTGGCAAAGACTTTGATACTGGGAAAGATTGAAGGCAAAACAAGAAGGAGGCAGCAGGGGATGAGATGGTTGGATGGCATCACCAACTCAATGGACATGAATTTGAGCAAACTCAGGGAGATAACGGAGGACAGAGGAACCTGGTGTGCTACAGTTCATGGGGGTCATAAAGAATCGGACACAACTTAGTGACTGAACAACAACAAGTACTTTGCTGTAGTGCCTGTGATGTTGTAAGTTTTAAAACTGTTAACTATTGCTTTTACCACAATTTCTCTCTTTCCTGGTTCCAGTCACTACTCAACTGCAAATGAGAATGTATCATTGTATTCCTCTTCTGTTCTTAAAGAAAATTAGTTTCTAAGAAGTCAAGAAAGGAATCAGAGGTGCCTCCAAGCAATGGAAAAGAGTAATATCCGAAGAACAGTCTGCAATATGAGTGATCCTGGACCAACACCAAGATCAGCAGGAACTCACTTCAAGGCTGCTAAACACCATTCACATCATTCTTATATGGAACCAGGCTTCTGGAAGGTCAAAGCTACCCGTCTTCTGTGGCTGTAATGGGAGTTTTCATGGAAGGAGACTAAAAGCAAAACCAGAAGGTCACAAAGGAAGGGGCCTCCCACCCTTTAAGAAAGATGAGACCAGATCGTTTACTCCTTGATGTTAAAAATACACTGAGTGAACTCAAGGTTTTGAAAAGCAAATGGACATGCCATAATTTTTTTGCCTGCTGTTACATGTGAAACCTTTCCCTAAAAATTTCTAAGGTGGATTTCCTAAAATGTCTACAGTTTCTCACCCCTCCAAAAATGACTATTCTTGTAGCAGTTATAAAGAAACCCTTTGTTGGAATCCTAGGAATTATTTCTTAAAACTTTAATATAGGTGCAGTTAATGGTTTACAAACTGTTGAATAGCTAGAGCCAGACCCAAAATGTCTAAGCAAGCAAAGAGACCCAGGAGGGTGAACAGCTGAAGTCAGGTGCATGGCTCCATCTGTACCAGGCTGGGAAAAGAGCCCTAATAAGATAACTCAAGCCTGAGAGAAAATGCTTTGTGAGTGAACTATGAGACCCAAAGCAATTTTGCAGTAGGAAATCCCTGAGAATAAGAACAGGCTATTGACTGAGTGCTTCTGGGTTCTAAATAAGACTAGTAGGGAGCAGACCACCCAGTGGTGGAAAAAGGCACAGCTGGCCTTATACAGCCTTTAATCTGTCCCACCTCTAGACCAGTGCCTGGTCTTTCACTTTTCTTTCGTCCCTTGGTTTCAGTCTCTGAGTTTGGGACGTAGTGAGAACACAGCATGTTATTAATGTACAAGTACTTTAGATTTCAGATACAGAATTTCAGAGCTGGGAAGGATTTAGGGAGGCTTGATCTGGTCCAAACTGGATCAACAGTCTCCTCATTTGGATGCTACCGGCACAGCAAGGCAAAAACCAGGAGTGCCATCCTCAGGCTATGGAACAGCTGTAGAACTGGGAAAACTGGATGAAAGGGAAAGTAAAAGGCAGGGAAGGGAGAACCATGGGAAAGAAACACACACAGCAGGGAGTGGCAGCTATAATTGCCCTGATCTTGTCATGGCAACTATGACTCAAAGTCTGGTCTTCTCCCAGACTAGACTTTACCTAAGCCACTCCATATGTGACTGGACCGGAGAGACAGGATAGAAGAGCAGTGGTTGGAGGGAACCTCAGCTCACCCTTTTGTGAGCCCTACTCTCCCAACCAGTGCTTTGGTAATAGCACACACACTCAGTCACTCAGTTCTGACTCTTTTGCACCTCTATGGAGTGTAGCCCGCCAGGCTCCTCTGTCCATGGGATTCTCCAGACAAGAATACTAGAGTGTGCTGCCATTTCCTCCTCCAGGGTAGCTTCCTGACCCAGGGATTGAAACCTGCATCTCCTAGCTCCTGCAAGGGCAGGCAGATTCTTTACCACTGAGCTATCTGGACAGGCAATCAAATCCACCCAGACTCTCAGCTTAAGCAGGTAGAACATGAGTTCTTCCCATACTCCACCATTATCTCCTAAATGACCCAAGAGAATTATCATTACTTAGTATTTTACACTTTGAAAAGCAATAAAGTTTCATGGTGAAGGCTTTGAAGTCAGCCTGAGATCAAGTCTTCTCTCTTACTGGTTGTATGACACAGGGGTGAAAGTTAGTACCTTCATTCAGCCAATATTTACTGAGCCATAGTTTGCCAGCTAAAGCTACAGCAACAAACACAACAGAAGTCCCTCCTTATCTCAGGGAACTCATGAGCTAGTTGGGGAGAGAGAAAAATGAACAAATAAGTAACCACAAGAATTTGAGACTGTGATAGGTGCTAAAAGGGAAAGTATACGCAGAGAAGGGAGAGAAAAAGTCTTGAAGGTACAAGGCTGTCATTTTAGATAAGGTGAGTGAAGAGAAGGTGGTTTTCGAGAAAAGAATGTGAAGGAGCCCTTGGTGATAATTGGCAGAGAAATATTCAGGCAGAAGGAGCCAGCAGGATGGCTCCTAAGGTGGGAGGATGGGAGGGTGCAAGGAAGCAGTGTAACCGATGAGACTAAGCAAGGTAAGGAGAGGCAAGCCAGTCACCAGGACCTTGCATACAGGGTGGCTTTGGGCTTTTGCTCTGGGTAAGATGGGAAGCCACCAGAAGATTCTGAGCAGAGGAAGAACCAGATCTAAATCGAGTTTTAACAGGATCACTTTGCCTGGGGTGTTCTAGAATAGACTAAGCAGAAAGAAGGGGGAAAGAAAGGGAGGTCAGTCAATCTATTGCTATATTCCAAGCAAGAGAGATGATGGCTTATATTAATCAACAGCTCCACGTGTCTTCTTCTTCATCTATTACCTAGCATAGTAATGTGCACTGTAGTCCATGAGAAGCTGCATTAACTTATATAGCACACTCATATAGTGACAAATATAGCAATCCCTCAAATATTTGCTCTTACATGGTCTTCTTCGAATTTCTCAATGAGCCCCATTTTATGGAGACAGAAACTGTCGCCATGGAAATTGAAATGACTCCACTCAATATCTGGAAAGTGTTATAGGCAGAACTTGAACATGAGACTAAATCAACATGCTGCTGCTTTAAGGAAAGAAGCTCTCTCAATTTCATTCTAGCCAATGTTTCCTCTGACTCTGTTCTTCGCATCAACAGGTCTGGTCCTGAGCTAACCCTGGACCACAGAACAAGTAGGTCTGATGGATGGAAAGAGACGGGGGTTTGTTCAGAGCACAGGGCATTTCTAGTTAGAGCAGGCCCACGCTGAGAATTTAGGGAGGATAAACAGGAGATACCTTAGGAAGAACACAAAAGAAAAATGGAAGATGAAACACGGGCATACAGGAAAAGCAAAAGAAGAAAAAGGAAAGTTCTACACAGACAGAAGACTGAATCCTGAGAAAAATTTTATTTTCTTCAGAACCCTATTCAGGCTGCCCATGCACTCTCTTTTTAGACCTTGTAATTTTCTTGAATGACTTTGTTTTGACCTCCTTCAAGTTTTCCTCATCTTTTTTTTTTTTTTAATTATAATCACAGGCCTCAGGCTCTGCAATCTGGGTGTCCTCTCCCTCCCGAAAGGCCTGCGCTACCCGCTGCCGCAGAGAAGCGCCCATGTCCCGGCCCCGTTTGATCTCGTCCACGGGCCATTCCCACACAGCTTAAGCAACCGCAGGTAGCGGCTGGCCGCCACGTTAGGCCCCGCTTGACCCCCTCATCTGTCTTTAGCATCAGTAAATTGCAGAGAGCTAGTGGGGCAGGGAGGGAAAGAATGAGAGTTTGGGATTGACATGCACACACCACTATATTTAAAACAGATAACCAACAAGGGCTTACAGTATCCTACAGGGAGTGCTACTCAATATTCCATAATAACCTAAATGGGGGAAGAACTTGAAAAAGAATAGATACATGTGGATATATAACATGTGGATGACTCACTTTCCTGTACACCTGAAACTAACACAGCGTAGTTAATTACCTATGCTCCAAAATAAAAAATACAGAGAAGAAAATCCCTGAAGTCTAGTAGTTAAGTCTTTGTCTTCCAATGCAAAGGGTGAGGGTTCAATCTCTGGTCAGGGAGCTATATGCCAGGTAGCAAAAACAAAAAAACAGAAAATAGAAGCAATATTTTAACCAGTTCAATAAAGATATTTAAAAACAGTCTCCAATGAAAAACAAATCTTAAAAAACAATCCAGACAACCAAATGTACTAAGAATCCATCATAGGGGCTGAAGAAATACAGAGGAAAATATATCTAAATTAAGGCCAATTGAAGAACAAGACCATTGTAATCAGGAGCTAATTAAAAATGCAGAGTGGTTTCTCCTTGGGATGAGCTATTCACGTTACTTTTATTTCAGCAACAGGAGACATTCTTTTCCTTTCAAATCTCTCTTTCTTCAAAGGAAAGATGTCACCTGTTCTTTTGCTTTAATTGATCAAAAAAAAAATTAGCCTAACAAAAATATTCTTAATATAAATGAGCCATCTTCTGTTGTGAAATATCACAATTTGGATTTCCGTCAGCACCTATAGTATAGTGTCTTCACCCAGAAATGTGCCCCCATTGCTTCATTAGAAAGCTTAATATGTGCTTATGTTCATTAACAAAGGTAATCCTGGCTTAATTAGCATCCAAATTTATAGGTCCCCTTTTGTAGAGATAAGCCCTCGAAAATTAATAAAAATGTCTAATTTATGCAAATCACCTTAATCAGATTTGTCATTAATTTTATGTGCATGAAGTTCCTATTTAGAAAATGAAGGGAGCTTGGTTAAGGCCAGAACACACGCAAATCCAAGCTAGAAGAAAAGAAATTTTCGTTCCTAATAAAAATGTGGACAATAGAGGGGCTGCACACAGGGATGAGACCTTTTATTAATTTGATAACATAAGAGGTTAACATGGCCATCTTCAAGTTATTTCTTCTCTGGTTAAATTGAATCTGAAAGACAGAGTCAGATATCCAGGGGTTGTAAAAACACTGAAGAATGAGACAAATAGCAAAGCCGGCTTTAGTAGCAGCATGTTCATTTTTGTTGGACTGAGAAAATTAAAATAGGAACCCTTCCCCCATGCCAACAAACAAACCAACCCTGACAGCTAAAGAAGTAAAAGAATCATACTAAATGACATTTAATCATTTTGCCTTCATCTTTAATAGACTCTTAAATAGTTTCTTCTAAACCTTTGCCAATAAAGCAGCAGTCATTTTTTTTTTTTTTTTAAGATTTTCTTTGGTAAATGTAATTAGGGAACTTAAGTAGGAAGCCCCAAGAACCCAGTCCCATTTTCATTTTGGTAACAGAGGCAATGGCTCCCTAAAGATCTTGCCTCTGAGCAGTTACATCTGCTCTTCTAATTGACTATGCAAGAGGGAACTGTCATAATTTGTTTTCTTTGGCTTAAATAAAAAATGTGTAAAACATTCATAACCACATGGTGGCAGGGACAGTAACTATATATCAGTTACTCTGGTGAGAACTTATCATTTCAAATAACAGGCTGCCTTTTGAAAGGCTGCTGTAAAGCCACAAAAGATGCTGGGATTCTTGGCCTCCGGAGGAGAACTCAATCCGAGGCAAGAGATGAGGCCTGATTGCTCAGAGCTTTTGTGTAATAAAGTTTTACTAAAGTATAAAAGAGATAGAGAAAGCTTCTGACATAGACATCAGAAGGGGAATGGATTGGCGCCCCCATAGTTATTAATACCCGGGATTCCTCAGGTGTAATTAGGATGGGAGCTGGTGTGGGGACCCTCAGGCACCTTCAGTCCTGACTGTCTTGAGAGTCTGACCCTTGAAACCTACAGCTCTGGGGGCAGTCTCTCCTCCAGTGTGGTCCCTTGCAGACTGGACATGGAGCCAGGGTGGCTTAGATGCCTGAGGGCAATCCCGCTTCCGGTGCCCCTCCTTGCCACAGTAATAGCAAGCCCATCTCTCATCACCCAGGTCCCTCTGGGCATTTTTCTCAGGCTGTTTAAGAACGGTTCTCAGAGCCATTGCGAGGGCTTCCGCCTGTTCCTTTGTCTTTTTCTGCCTTTCCCTCATATTCCCTACCATGATAGACTGTCTGATACGCCTGTTTTAATAGCTTACGGTAGATACCTGGAGCTGACTGAGTGAGAAATCTATCTTTTAAAATCATTCTTCCCTCATCACTTTTGGGATCAATCTCAGCCAATCTGCAAAGGGCTTCTTTCAGTCTATTTAGGAATTTACCAGGAGTGTCCTTTTCCTGTTCTATGTTTGCCAATTTGGCATAAAGTCTTAGCACCTGCTTGCCTGAGCCCTTCAAGAATACATCTGACAAAATGTCTCTGATCCCATCCTCCTTCAGCCGTGTTCTAGTTCCAGTCTGGTTCAATAGTTGTGACCGCCTGATTCCCAGTGGGGAGGGCAGCTATCTCGTTCTCTCTCTTCCCTACTGATTCATTACCAAGCCATTCATCTCCATAAGCAAGAGCCTTCCCCAAAACTCGAGTTTTTGAGTCAAGAGTCAGCATCTGTCCCAAGATACACATCACATCCTTCCAAGTAAGGTCATAAAACAGAGTAACGCCTTTAAAATCTCGAATATATTTTTCTGGGTCCTCTAAATAGCCTTCCAAATCCTCCTTGATTCCTTTGTATTTTGTGGTACAAAAAGGGCTTATTAACTCTCATAGACTGATTATTTCTCCCGGTGGGTGCTTCATGAAGAGACAACATCTTGTGTGGCTCTCAGCCTCTCTGGCTGTTCTGCCAGAGATATGATTCCAGGGATAGATTGGAGAAGCCTGCTTTTCTTTATCTCTTTGTTTCCTGTCCTCCATCTTATCCTATATTTCACCCTTAGTTTTTGCTGTCTGAGCTTCTCTTATTTCGATGGTCTGAGTTTCTATTGAAACCAGAGTAGTCTGAGGACATACTGAGATGGGGTTGTTTGGACCTGTACTTGGGCTGTTTAAATCTCAGTTTGCATTTTTACCAAGATCAAGGCAACCCTTCTTGTGGGGGATTCTCTGACTTCCAGTTTGCTTAGTTTGGAGCCCCGGGTACAGAGGCAAACTAGGACAGGGGGGAGCTGAAGGTTTCACACCCAAATCTATACCCTTAGGACATAAGTCTGGCATATCTTGCAGAAAAAGGATAACATACATGCTGCTTCTACCCATTTCCCTTGTTTTCTACAGATCAGTTCAGTCGCTGAGTCGTGTCTGACTCTTTGCGACCCCATGAATCGCAGCACACCAGGCCTCCCTGNTATGGTTTCAGTGTGTCTGCCCTCTGATGCCCTCTTGCAACATCTACCGTCTTACTTGGGTTTCTCTTACCTTGGACGTGGGGTATCTCTTCATGGCTGCTCCAGCAAAGCGCAGCCACTGCTCCTTACCTTGGACGAGGGGTATCTCCTCACCACTGCCCCTCCTGACCTTGAACGTGGGATAGCTCCTCTAGGCCCTCCTGCACCCATGCAGCCACCACTTCTTAGACGTGGGGTTGTTCCTCTCAGCCACTGCCCCTCCAAGACAATATAATAATGATAGGAAATCAAAAGTGGGATCTCAAGAAGATTTATCATGTGGAGTTGGGTTTTTTTGTCCTCATATCATGCTGTCATTGCCATTTTTCATTGCCATGTATCATATCTTTCATTGCCTTTCTTCAAATGATAATTGTTCTTATGAAGATATCTCATAAGAACATATCACTTTATAAGAACACTGCATTGTTGTTATCTGTGCATTAACAAGAACACAGTGTTGTTAACAAGCAAAGATAAATATGAACTACAAATCTTTTGCACGAAGATCCCACAGGTGTATAGGTAGGAATGGTGGCAAGAGTATGGAAGATAAAATTGAGAAAGGCAGTGGAGGTTGGACCATGTGGGTTTCTGAATGCTGTGTTAAGCAATACAGAGAATGTCCTGGTGGTCCAGTGGTTAGGACTCTGAGCTTCCACTGCAGGGAGTTGAGGGTCAGATCCCTGGTCAGGGAATTAAGATCCCACAAGCCATATGGTACAGCCAAAAAAAAAAAAAAATAGACTCAATTCAGATCTTATTCGCTCTATTTACCATAATGGATGCTGAGTTTTTTCAATCAGTAAATGTTAAAATATACTCAATATAAAACTCAAAGCCCAACTTTGACCTTGAAACAATAATGGTAAGATTTTAAAAGCAATAACTGTGATTCATAAAAACTTGCTTAAATAATTTCATTGATTAAATGCCACAGAGAATGCTGTGAACTATTTAGGTGTTAGATATCTACAGTGCTTGTCTTCGAAAAATACTCAATTTGATTAATGTAGTTAATCTAGTTTTTTAAAAACACTTTCTGTATGCAAGATACTTTGTTAGCCTCTGGGAGATACAGTATTTAAAGGTTTCTGTTCTCAAACAGTTTTGCAGGTTACAAGAGCCAGGACAATAAAACCTCACAGTAAAGAGCATAATATGAGACACATTACAATTCAGGAACACAGGGGCCCAGGTGGGGAGCACTTACTTCTCCGGCATTCTGGCCCGCCAAGCAAGTGGATACAGCAGCGTTCTCCAGGTTGGAGAAGGTTCCCAACTGAAGACACACTGCTACTAGCAGGCGGAAATCCACTTGTCACCACTGAAGGTAAAACACGAGGTGTGTGGGTAAGGATCACCAGCATCTTCTAGGAGGTTAATTCTGAGGGTGGAGGGATGCAGGAGTCTTGCTACCTGAGGGGGGAGGTGGTGCTTCAGCTGAGCCTTAAAGAGGCAGGGCGTCTACAGATGTGGGCAGGAAAGGGTTAGAGCATAAACCTAGACAAGGCAAAGTTCAGGACACTTTAATAACTCATTGGTATAACTCTCTCCTATTTGTTTTTCCCCTCTGACACTATTTCTTATTTTTATTACTGCCTAGTATTTCACTGTGTTAACTCTTTGCTTCACTCAATTCTCTATATTTAAATACCTAAGTTGTTTTCAAGCTTTATTATAAGGGATACTCATTTAATCAATTAAAGTATATTCCACAAATACAGTGATGGATCAAATATCTTCTCTTACGGAGTTGACATGTTAGTGAGGGAGCCTGTAGGAACACAGTTGTGGTGGATCAGTCAGGCTGCAGTATCCAAATGTCCTCCACCCTTGAGGTCCCTGCAGGCAGGGCACTGGTTTCTTTAAACTCCTATAACTATCATACCATCTAGTCCTTAATACTAGTAACATTGGTTAAGTTAATGGAGAAAAGCCCTAAGTAGAGTATGAAAGGGGTAAGAGGAAAGAACCATTGTGATNAGTCAGGCTGCAGTATCCAAATGTCCTCCACCCTTGAGGTCCCTGCAGGCAGGGCACTGGTTTCTTTAAACTCCTATAACTATCATACCATCTAGTCCTTAATACTAGTAACATTGGTTAAGTTAATGGAGAAAAGCCCTAAGTAGAGTATGAAAGGGGTAAGAGGAAAGAACCATTGTGATTGCTGCTGCTGCTGCTGCTGCTAAGTCGCTTCAGTCGTGTCCGATTCTGTGCGACCCCATAGACGGCAGCCCACCAGGCTCCCCCGTCCCTGGGATTCTCCAGGCAAGAACACTGGAGTGGGTTGCCATTTCCTTCTCCAATGCATGAAAGTGAAAAGTGAAAGTGAAGTCGCTCAGTCGTGTCCGACTCTTTGTGTCCCCATGGACTGTAGCCCACCAGGCTCCTCTGTCCGTGGGATTTTACCGGCAAGAGTACTGGAGTGGGGTGCCATTCCCTTCTCCACCATTGTGATTATTTTTTTCCTTCTACAACTTTCTTTGTGTCCTGAAGCATGAAATTTATTTCTCGGGCTTCTGTAAGGTCTTTAGCATAGGATGAAACATATTCCATTTCCTTGAGATATAGTCAGCTAAGGTCATCTCTCCCTTACTGACATTATAATGTACAAAATAAAATTCCTCTTTAAATTCTAGAAGCCAACTTCATTATGTATGAGTGTCTTCACCTCCTGTGGCTTCACAGAAACACCTGCCCAGGCTTTTTGGCTTTCTCTTGAGTTATATTCCAGTCAGCAATTGTTTGTGTAACATTTTATCTTGCTAGGTTTTGTCTCTCACTAAAGCGATTCATGAATCATTCTCGTTGGTTTCCGAGTAGGTTACAGAATAAGCTTATTTGCATACAGAGCTAAGTTGTCAACAAATTTAGGAGATGGCCCTTAAAATTTATCCCCAAACTTCTATTTCATTGCTAAGATGCCCTTTTTAATATCACTTCCAACACTACCAACTCCTTTTTTTTTCTCTCTTCCACCAAAATTTTGACTTTTTTTTTTCAGGGTCATTTTCACATGCAAACAAATTTTTATTACATTTTCACAGCAAACAAATTTTTATTACTACAAAAGCTACTGAGTGATGAGCAGCAAAGCAAATTAGGGTATGGGTTATGGGCAGTGGGTTGGGTTCATTCATTAGCTGAGTGACTCACTTCCTGGGAATGGACACTTACTCCAGCAGAACCACAAATTATTACAGCAATGAAATATCTTCTGACAAATAGCTAACATTAATAATAAGCTTACAGAAGCCAAGGATCTGCTCCAGTATTTCCCAAACTAGCTTCCCAGGAGCAAAAAGTTTCTCAAGTTACTAATAGATGTTTTGCAAAATAAATGGCTCTGTGGTCAAATCAGTTTGGAAAACACTTCTTATTCTTATCATCCCCTTGGAAGATTCATAAAATACATTAACATGTTATAGGTCCCTAACCTTGTTTGACTATAAACATCTTTCACACACAGCACCTATTAACAGCTCAAATGATGAATGCCAAATGTGTGTGTGCTCAGTCGTGACCGACTCTTTGTGACCCCACAGACTGTAGCCGGCTAGGCTCCTCTGTCCATTAGATTTCCCAGGCAAGAATACCAGAGTGGGTTGCCATTTTCTTCTCCAGGAAATCTTCCCAACCCAGGGATCAAACCCTTGTCGCTTTTGTCTCCTGCATTGGCAGGCAGATTCTTCACCACTGTACCACCTGAGTACTAATGGTCTAAGAAATATCACTTGGGAAAGATTCACCTACATGGTGTCTATGGAGTCTGTTACCTGGATTTACCATATAAAAGGGCACGAACAGGTTTGTGGTTCTTGTACCTGTCTTCCAATGGATTCAAACGCTATATAAGGACCTTGATTGCATTTCTGTGACCGACAGGTTTTGTTTTGATTATCAATGTGATTTACATTGTATTGCTGATTTGTAGAGGAACATCATCTGGGATTTAGTTGAATAGCACAACACGGCTGTTCTCAAAGTGTGATCCCTAACCAGAGGTTTCTGGATTATCAGAGAATTTGTTAGAGATGCGAATTCTCAGGCCCCATACCTACTGACCTAGGAGCTCTAGGGGAGGGCCCAACAATCTGTGTTTTAACGTGTGTTTTAATCTGCTCGACTGCTCAGTCATGTCCGACTCTTTGTGACCCTCATGGACGGTAGCCCGCCAGGCTCCTCTGTCGCAGGAATTCTCCAGGCAAGAATACTGGAGTGGTTTGCCATTCCTTTCTTCAGGGGATCTTCCCCACCAAGGGATCAAACCCATGTCTCTTACGTCTCCTGCATTGGCGTAAGGATTCTTTACCACTGTGCCCTGTGTTTTAATAAGCCTACCAGTTAACGCTTGCATACAAAAGTTTGAGAATCACCAGTTTCACACAGTTTAAAACTTCTGCTTTCAGCTTATAACATGGAACAGGGACCAGATTTATCTATCCTCTTACCTGAAAAAAAAAAAAAAGAAAGACTGGACAAAATGCATGAAACAATGTTTTCAGACACTGGCCATCAGGCAGCTCAGGACGTCATCCTGCGAAGTGGAAAACAAATAAAATGATCCCACAACTGTTCCAGCTTAGCATGGAGAGTTTCTAGGTGAAAGGAAGAGGAGGGACCCCAGGAAGGGCCTGCTTCTCTCACTGAGTAATGGAGATGGAGTTGACAGTCCAGGGAGACCAAGGTGCCTAGGACTTTCCTAGCAGAACAGCAGATCAGAGAAAACTACACAGAAAGAAAAGTCTAGAGAACTGCAGATGCTCCTCCTGAAATCTTCAGCTGAATACTGAGCAAAGCAAGAGTGTGAGGGGAAAAATCAGTAGATCACTGGTGAGCTTCAGGCCAACCTTGAGTGACCAAATACAATACTGAGAATCCCTGAAAGAGAAGGGCAGAGAGAATATTTTAAAATATTGACCATAAATTTTCCAAATTTCATGAAAACTATGAATCTATAAATCCAAGAAATTCAACAAACTCTAAGAATAAGAAACATGAATCTACCAAGGCATATTGTAATCAAATTATTTGAAATTAGTGATAATGAAAAACATCTTAAAAGGAGTCAGAGGGGAAATATCACAATCTGAACAGAGGGGAAACAAGGAAGAATGATCACAGATTTCTTATGGAAAGCAATGCAAGCCACAAGATGGTGGCTCAACATCTTTAAAGTACTGAAAGAAAAAAAAAAATCTGCCAAGCTAGAATTCAAAAACAAACAAAAAAATCGTTCAAAAAGGAAGGTTAAATAAAGTTACTTTCAGGCATATAAAAGCTGAAAGAATTCATCACAGCAGACTTGAACCAAAAGAAATGTTAAAAAACTTCTTCAAACAGGAGGAAAATGATACTGGAAGGAAATCTGGAGCTACTTAAAGGAATGAAGAGCTCTAGAAACCGTACCTAGGTAAGTAGAAAAGACCATTTTTCCCTTATTTTGAAAATCTGTCTAAAAGATCATCAGTTGCTTAACAAGAAAATAGTGCAATGTATATGATGTATAGGGCTTATGAAGTAAGTAGAAGTAACTTGTATGACAATAGCTTACATGGAGGTGGGAAAAGGAAGTGTCCTATTGTGAGGTTTTTATACTCTGAAGCGCTGCATTATTTCTTGAAAGTTGACTGTAGTAGACATATACTGTAAACCCTAAAGCAACAAAAGGAAATAACCTTAACAAGCTACCAAAGGAAATAAAATGGAACCATAAAAACACTCAACCCAAAAGAAAGTAGAAAAATATTTTTTAAAAAAGGAACAAAGAATAGATAAGTCAACTAGAAAACACATCACAAGATGATAGATTTAAACCCATCCATATCTGTAAACTCTTGGGCAAATAAACCCGGTTTTTTGCCCCCCTGTACTCTTCAGCAAATAAACAAGTTAACTTTTTATCCCCTATTAGCATTAAACTTCTCTCCAAAAGCAGTGCAGTGAAAGATTAGAAACTTGAACTAATCATAACAGCAAAATGATCTTGGCAGCGATTCCTTTTCTGACTTAGCGTATCACAGAAAGATGACTAACAAGTTCAGCCAAGAGACACTGAGCTGAAGGCACTTTTCATTTCTTTCTTCTCAGAGCGCTTACATAACTCAGATCGCTAGAGCGTAGCAACCCAGGCACAGAGTATTAAAAAAGGGATTTCTTTCTTCCAAGCCTGGGGCTTAGCAACACTATTAAAAGTACTCTCCTCTGTCTGCCTGAGACCCAAGGACACTCGGCCGACCTTTCGGGCCTCCTGTTGGGTCCTTGGTGTTGCTCCTTTGCTGTCCACTGTTTGGGGATTACCTGGATATGGCCCTTGGGCTCATCCCATGTCCTGCTCCCTCATCTGAACACTCTTGCTGCTTTTCAGTTCTACCTTCTCCAGGCTTATCCTGTCCAATGGTGAGTTCCTTTCCAGAACACTGTCTCACCTGCTGAACTCGTTCACTTGGTTCATTTGTGTTCATTCTTCAGTTCTTAATCCATAAATCCTCCACTGTGTCCTCTACCTGCTTTCCAGATTCTTGGCACAGTTTGAAATTATGTACTGTGGAATGTGATTATTTGGATGGCAGAGACAGAAGAAAAGACATTAAAAGTGCTCATATTGCTTCTTCAGCTGAAAATAGCCCAATCTTTCATAGCTAATGGGTTCCTCCCTCCCCATCCCCCACTTTGTAATGGTATCCTGACCGACCTTTATTATGCAGATGAGGGTGATCTGTGGAGAGAAAACCTGAGAAACTGGTAAGCCTGGAAGATCTAGGCTGGGGGTGGAAAGTACTAGAGGAGAGGGAAAAGTGGATCCAGACAAAGCGAGCTGAGGCTGGCAAACTGAGGGATGGGTTGCAGGGGCATGAGTTCTGGTTGAGAGGACTTTGGCGAGGAGCTGGAGAGCAGGGCTGCCGAGAGGCGGTGGGGTGATGTTGGATATGAGAGGTAGGGAGAGGGAAGGGAAAAGGGATCGTCAGGGTGTGGTCAGGACTGCGAATCGAACCGCACTGGGTCAGCTTTAACAGGCACCAGGAAATGGCAACCCACTCCAGTGTTCTTGCCTGGAGAATCCCAGGGCCGGCGGAGTCTAGTGGGCTGCCGTCGATGGGGTCGCACAGACACGACTGAAGCGACTTAGCAGCAGCGGCAGTAAGCATAGAAACCGCTTTTGGTGGAATTCTGGCTGCTGTGTTTGTCCCCAGGAGTAGGACAGCACATGGAGATTGGACTGGACGGGAAACTGCCATGGAGCGTGGCTAGAGGGCTTTGGCCGCCAGTGTCCAGACACTCTGGAGTAAGGCAGCCCCACTTTCCTCGGGGGTCTGGCCCGCCTCCCCTCTCACACTGTGCAGCCCAGCCCCACCTCTAAGGCCTCACGTGTGACGCTGGCCCCGCCCACCAGGCACCTGGCGTGCCCTGACCAGGAGCCAGTTAGGGAAGGTGGCCTAGTGAGCTTCCTGCCCCGGGTACTTGTTGCAAGAAGAGAAACACTCTTCTTTTACTGGTGGATTTCAGTGTGAGAATGAAACCAAACACAGGTAAAAGCAAGGCTGAAATAAGGGGAGGTACCAGGTACCAGTCTTGATTTTTGAGCCCTTGTACCAACCCCACCTCAACTAGCCTTTGGTTTGTATATTACATGAATCAATAAACACCTTTTTTTCTGCTTATGCCAGTGTGAGTTGGGTTTTTGGCTACTTGGAGTCGAAAGGGTTCTAAAAGATATAATATTTGACTTGTATCTGTATTACATCTGGTTCAGGCCTGTCTCCATGACTCAAGTTCATAGGGACAGAGTTTGTGTCTTTTTTGTTGTTGTTGTGTTATCTATTATATTCCTACCACCTTGTACAGTGTCTGGAATGTTTGTTGCATAAACCTTTCTTTAAGTGTCTCTTGCGTAAACACACTGTTCTGTGACTGGTTATTGTCTGTTTTCCTGCTAAATTTAAAACTCTCTGAGGACCAGGAATTTTGTTTGTTTCACTTGTCTTGAGCTCCCAGCCTACTGCACAAGGCTTGGAATATATTAGGTACTTCATGAATATTGGCAGAGTGAATGAACAAAATATGGGAAAAAATATGAAGTCAAAACAGAGTGAGGCCCATCATGAAGAGGCTGATTTACTCGGGTTTTAGAAATTGATTTCCCAGATATAAGTATTGAATGCCTATGAAGTGAAACCTTGATACTTAGGCCAGATTTGGAAAACTGGGAATGAATCAATCTAACTAATATTCTTTCTTTTCCCTTATTTTATATCATCAGAAGAAATGATGACTTTTGTCTTGCTAAACCATTATGCTTCTGTGACCTAAGAAGGCCTACGTAGATGTGTAAGACTAAAAAAAAAAAAAAAGTGGTTAATATATGATTATCATGTAGTTTATACATTTGTAGTATCTGGAGGAAAACAACTGGTCACTATGGTAGTTACAATATCAGACATTAAGGCAAAAATTCAAGCTTCATGAGCTCTTCTAGATCATTTGAAATTCTAAATAATAAAAGACAAAGCCATAACTATTCACTAAAGACCCAGGAAAGCCCACAAGGGATTCCAATCCCCACACATGGACCCATAGAAGCAATAAGTCTATTCTGAGAACAGGAAGAAAACTTTTTCACCATTTCCTCTCCCTGTGTAAGTGTATGATTCAACAAAGAAAATGGAGTTTTCTGGAAAGAAACCTGGGTGGTGTGAGTTCCCTAAACTGTCTTTAGTGATGGGGAGAAAAGGCTGCGATTCCAGGAAAACAGGGTTTTGGCCCGGGTATCTTTTTGTCGGGGCAGTGTTGGTGAACAAGCTCCTGATATGTATGTCCTTTCACCAGCAAGACCAAACCCAAACTAAACCCAAACCTCTGAACCAGAGAACAATAGAGGGCAAAACTTTGCTAGTTTGTGATAGTTTTCTCTCATCTGTTTTTCCCCCTTGTTAAATGAAATGGCCCATTAAGTTCATAAAGTTGAGCACACCAAGCACAAAATCTCAGATTTCTTAGGTTGATTTTATCAACTAATTAATGCAGAATGTTCTTAGAGATCACAGGAGTCAACCTGCATTCTAATGCACTCTAGATTATAAAAAAATTTAAAACAAAACTTCAGCTTTAATGAACTCATGATTAGAAACAGGTTTGAAAGAAACAATTAATATTCATTGTGGGGCTTCCCTGGTGGCTCAATGGTAAAGAATCTGCTTGCCAACGCAGGGAACACAGATTTAATCCCTAATCTGGAAAGATCCTACATGTCACGGAGCAACTAAGTCCGTGCTCTGCGACTATTGAGCCTGTGTTCTAGAACCGGGAGCTGAAACTCCTGAGCAACAAAGATCCAGCACAAACATAAATAAATAAATAAGTGAAATCATAAAAAAAAAAAAAATTCACGGTGGTGAATTAATAGGGAAAAAGGACTGAATTCAGAAAGAAAGCATGTTTCCTTCTTTATGCTGACTTTTAGAGTGAGGATTTGAGACTTCATACAATATGGAAAGAAGTCAGTGCTTCTTGACATCTAGACAAAAGAAATGAGCGGCATTCAGCTACCATCCAGCATGATTCTTCCCTCCACAGAAGTCAGTTACGAACCTGTAAAGTAACTCTTTTGGCTAAGCAACAGGAAAAGTGTGTTGAGATTAGATCAATAGTGCAGTGATTTAGTGGATAGCCTACTATAGTATTATAATATAAATACCTGCTCTAGAGTATAGTTCTTCATAATGGTATTTACTAAAATAGGATTTAGTTTGTACTATTAAACTGATACAGTATTGATTATTTTAATATTACTTTTTTTCCTAAATAGCTAGTATGACATGAATACATAGTATTTGAACCAGATATATCATAGGTAAAGGATGGAAAAGAAATGCAAAAAGCAAAATGGCTGTCTGGGGAGACCTTACAAATAGCTGTGAAAAGAAGAGAAGCAAAAAGCAAAGGAGAAAAGGAAAGATAGAAGCATCTGAATGCAGAGTTCCAAAGAATAGCAAGGAGAGATAAGAAGGCCTTCCTCAGCAATCAATGCAAAGAAATAGAGGAAAACAACAGAATGGGAAAGACTAGAGATCTCTTCAAGAAAATTAGAGATATCAAGGGAACTTTTCATGCAAAGATGGGTTCAATATTGGAGAGAAATGGTATGGGACCTAACAGAAGCAGAAGATATTAAGAAGGGGTGGCAAGAATACACAGAAGAACTGTACAAAAAAGATCTTCATGACCCACATAATCATGATGGTGTGATCACTCACCTAGAGCCAGATATCCTGGAATGTGAAGTCAAGTGGGCCTTAGAAAGCATCACTACAAATAAAGTTAGTCGAGGTGATGGAATTTCAGTTGAGCTATTTCAAATCCTGAAAGATGATGCTGTGAAAGTGCTTCATTCAATAATGCCAGCAAATTTGGAAAACTCAGCAGTGGCCACAGGACTGGAAAAGGTCAGTTTTCATTCCTATCCCAAAGAAAGGCAATGCTAAAGAATGCTCAAACTACTGCACAATTGCACTCATCTCACACACTAGTAAAGTAATGCTCAAAGTTCTCCAAGCCAGGCTTCAGCAATACATGAACCATGAACTTCCAGATGTTCAAGCTGGTTTTAGACAAGGCAGAGGAACCAGAGATNTTGCACTCATCTCACACACTAGTAAAGTAATGCTCAAAGTTCTCCAAGCCAGGCTTCAGCAATACTTGAACCATGAACTTCCAGATGTTCAAGCTGGTTTTAGAAAAGGCAGAGGAACCAGAGATCAAATTGCCAACATCCACTGGATCATGGAAAAAGCAAGAGAGTTCCAGAAAAACATCTATTTCTGCTTTATTGACTATGCCAAAGCCTTTGACTGTGTGGATCAGAGACTACACTCCATCATAATATCAAATTAGTCATTTGTTCCATTTTGCCAGGCCTTATATTACTGATCCCATTTCCTATCTATGAATAGAAATAATATATGAGGGCAGCAGATTTACACTAATAAATTTACTAATATTTATTGAGAAACTACTACATGCTAAGCACTCTTATTTTAATTAATCCTCAAAATAAATTCGTGTACTGTAGCCTACCAGGCTCCTCTTTTCTCCACTCTCTCTCCAAGTTTGCTCAAATTCATGTCCATTGGGCTGGTGATGCTATCCAACCATCTCATCCTCTTCTGTCTCCTTCCCCTTCTTCAATATTTCACAGCATCAGGGGCTTTTCCAATAAGCAGGATCTTCACATTAGGTGGCCAAACTACTGGAGCTTCAGCTTCAGCATCAGTCCTTCCAATGAATACTCAAGGTTGATTTCCTTTAGGATTGACTGCTTTGATCTCCTTGCATTCCAAGGGACTCTCAAGAGTCTTCTCCAACACCACAATTTGAAAGCATCAGTTCTTCAGTGCTCAGCCTTCTTTATGGTCCAACTCTCACATCCATACATGACTACTGGAAAAACCATAACTTTGACTATATGCACCTCTGCCAGCAAAGTAATGTCTCTGCTTTTTATTATGCTGTCTGGGTTTTCATAACTTTTCTTCCAAGGAGCAAGCATCTTTTAATTTCATGGTTGCAGTCACCATCTGCAGTGATTTTGGAGCCCAAAAAAATAAAGTCTGTTACTCCGCCCACATTTTCCCCATCTATTTGCCATGAAGTGATGGGACTGGATGCCATGATCTTCATTTTCTGAATGTTGAGGTTTAAGGCAGTTTTTCACTCTTGTCTTTCACCTTTATTAAGAGGCTCTTTAGTTCCTTTTCACTTTCTGCCATTAGAGTGGTACCATCTGCATATCTGAAGCTGTTGATATTTTGGGGGGCAATCTTGATTCCAGCTTGTGATTCATCCAGCCCAGCATTTCACATGATGTACTCTGCTGCTGCTGCTGCTGCTAAGTCGCTTCAGTCATGTCCGACTCTGTGCAACCCCAGAGACAGCAGCCTACCAGGCTCCTCCATCCCTGGGATTCTCCAGGCAAAGGTACTAGAGTGGGTTGCCATTTCCTCCTCCAATGCATGAAAATGAAAAGTGAAAGTGAAGTTGCTCAGTCGTGTCCAACTCTTAGTGACCCTATGGACTGCAGCCCACCAGGCTCCTGCGTCCATGGGATTTTCCAGGCAAGAGTGCTGGAGTGGGGTGCCATTGCCTTCTCCGTGATGTACTCTACATACATATAAGTTAAATAAGCAGATTGACAATATACAGCCTTGGCATACGCCTTTCCCAATTTGGAACCAATGTGTTGTCCATGTCTGGTTCTAAATGTTGCTTCTTGATCTGCATACAGGTTTCTCAGGAGACAGGTAAAGTAGTCTGGTACTCCCATCTCCTTAAGAATTTTCCACAGTTTATTGTGATCCACACACTCAAAGACTTTAGTGTAGTCAATGAAGAAGAAGTAGATGTTTTTCTGAAACTCCCTTGTTTTCTCCATGATCCAAAAAAATGTTAGCAATTTGATTTCTGATCCCTCTACCTCTTCAAAACCCAGCTTGTACATCTGGAAGTTCTCAGTTCACATACTGCTGAAGCCTAGCATGAAGGATTTTGAGCAAAACTTTGCTAGAATGTGAAATGATCACAATTATATGGTAGTTTGAACATTCTTTGGCATTGCCTTTCTTTGGGATTGGAATAAAAACTGGCCTTTTCCAGTCCTGTGACCACATGAAGTCTTCAAGGGAAGACTTCTAAAAGCTACATACAGTACAATTTAAAACTGAGTTGAGTTTTCCAAATTTGCTGACATATGGAGGGCAGCACTTGAACAGCATCATCTTTTAGGACTTTAAACAACTCTGCTAGAATTCCATCACCTGCCCTAGCTTTGGTCATAGTAACGATTCCTAAGGCCCATTTGACTTTACACTCCAGGATGTCCAGCTCTAGGCGAATGACCATACCATTGTGGTGATCCAGGTCTTTAAGGCCTTTTCGTACAGTTCTTCTGTGCATTCTTACCCTCCTTAATATCTTCTGCTTCTGTTAGGTCCAGACCATTTCTGTCCTTTATTGAGCCCATCTTTGCATGAAATGTTCCCTTGGTATCTCTAATTTTCTTGAAGAGATCTCTAGTCTTTCTCATTCTATTGTTTTCCTCTATTTCTTTGTATTGTTCACTTATGAAGGCATTCTTATCTCTCCTTGCTATTCTCTGGAATTCTGTATTTGGCTGGGTATTATCTTTCCTTCTCTCCCTTGCCTTTTTCTTTTTTCTCAGCTATTTGTAAAGTCTTCTCAGACAACCACTTTGCCTTCTTGCATTCCTTTTCTTTCAGGATGGTTTTGGTCTCTGCTTCCTGTACAATGTTATGAATCTCTGTCCATAACTCTTCAATCACTCTGTCTACCAGTCTTAATCTCTTGAATCTATTTGCCACCTCCACTGTATAAGCATAGCGGATGTGATTTAGGTTATACCTGAATGGTCTAGTGGCTTTCCCTACTTTCTTCTATTTAAGTCTGAATTTTGCAATAAGGAATTCATGATCTGAGCCACAATCAGCTCCAGGTCTTGTTTTTGCTGACTCTATAGAGCTTCTCCATCTTTGGCTCAAAGAACATAATCAGTCTAATTTCAGTATTGACCTTCTGGAATGTCCATGTGTAGAGCCATCTCTTGAGTTATGGGAAAAGGGTGTTTACTATGATCAGTGTGCTCTCTTGACAAAACTCTCTTAGCCTTTGCCTTGCTTCATTTTGCAGTCCAGGGCCAAACTTGCCTGTCATTCCAGGTATCTCTTGACTTCTTACTTTGGCATTCTAGTTACAGAGAAGGCAACGGCAACCCACTCCAGTACTCTTGCCTGGAAAATCCCATGGATGGAGGAGCCTGGTGGGCTACAGTCCATGGGATCACAAAGTCGGACACGGCTGAGTGACTTGACTTTACTTTTCACTTTTATGCATTGGAGAAGGAAATGGCAACCCACTCCAGTGTTCTTGCCTGGAGAATCCCAGGGACAGGGGACCCTGGTGGGCTGCCATCTATGGTGTCACACAGAGTCGGACATGACTGAAGTCACTTAGCAGTAGAAGTCCCCTATGATGAAAATGACATCTTTGGGGTGTTAGGTTTAGAAGGTCTTGTAGTTGTTCAGAGAACCAGTCAGCTTCAGCCTTTTTTGCATCATTGGTTGGGGCATAGAGTTGGTTTACTCTGATATTGAATGGTTTGCCTTGGAAATGAACTGAGATTATTCTGTTATTTTTGAGATTGCACCCAAGTACTGCATTTCAGACTCTTTTGTTGAGTATGAGGGCTGCTCCATTTCCTCTAAGGAATTCTTGTCCATAGTAGTAGATGTAATGGTCGTCTGAATCAAATTCATCCATTCTCATCCATTTTAGTTCACTGATTCCTAAGATGTAGATGTTTACTCTTGCCATCTCCTGCTTGACCACATCCAACTTGCCTTGGTTTATGGGCCTAACATTCCAGTTTCCTATGCAATATTGTTCTTTACAGCATTGGACTTTACTCTCACCACCAGACACATCTACATCTGAGCATGGCTTCTGCTTTGTCCCAGCCTCTTCATTATTTCTGGAGCTATTAGTAATTGACCTTCACTCTTCCCCAGTGGCATATTAGACACTTTCTGACCTGTGGGGCTTATCTTTTGGTGTCATATCTTTTTTGCTCTTTCATGCTGTTCACGGGGTTCTCACAGCAAGCATACTGGAGTGGGTCGCCATTTCCTCCTCCAGAAAATCACATTTTGTCAGAACTCTTCACCATGACCCATCCATCTTGGATGACCCTGCATAGTATGGCTCATAGCTTCACTGAATTACTCAAGCCCCTTTACCACAATAAGACTATTATAAAAGCAGGCTTTGATAAATGGCTATGAGAAACTACCCAGAATGTGACAATCAGTTGTCATAAAGATGATGCTACAACATAAAAGGGAGTTTTAAAGTGCTGTCTAGACTTCGTAGGGGGAAGGGTGATGCAATTAACATGAAGCGTATGGAAAGTTTTCCCAGTGGAGAGATTGCAAAGAGGAGTGAACTGAATGCAAATGATCTAACGCAGAGGATGAGAGGAGTGATAGAGCTGTACAAAGCTAATGCAGACATGATGTGCGGAGTCAGGGGTATGAAAAACACAGATGGAAAGCACAAGCTATTAGAGGAATCTATGACCAAGGGGAAGTGGGCCGAGACCAAGAAAACCAGTATCAGATGCTCACAGGCAGTAAAATAAAAATTTAATAAGTACATCAAGACCACCACCTGGTAAAAGAAAATAAAAGCAAACAAGATTTCAGGGGGTTCATCTGAGAGGAACACCAACTGATTGAATCAGTACCTACAACCAGAGGTGAACCCCAAAGGAAGGCTCTGCTTCTTTAAGAAGAGTTTGGACCATAACTAAAGATGCAGGCAAGAGGATAGTCTTTCCTTAAAGATTATGCTGTGTGTGTTTTAAAGGATAAACTAAGGCATATTAAGTCTTTCTAAAGTCTATTAAACAAAAATTGACTAGAATCTCAATGCCAAACTGCAAGCGGTTAGGACAGCTCCCCAGACAGGATCAAGGGGAAGCCTTCAACAGAGACAATGTGTAAACAAAGATAGGAAATGATTTGATTGACTATAGCTAAAGCTGAGTTGGCTGTTTGTGAGTCGTTGTCCTTTGTGTTTTGATTTCATAATCTTGGGGCATTTACAGGCTTAGATCTCTGTTGCCTTTGAGGGCCATGAGAGCCACCTCAGTCCAATAGACTCCTTGTTGACTGGTTTTAACAGCATACATCAAATTCTATTTCCTTTTCTCCTGGCTTACAGTCCATTCCTTTCCCTGGTGTCTCTGGCAGTTACATGTGATCTATATGGTGGAACTTGGCCAATGGAACAAGAGCAAGGTGACAGGTAGCACTTTGTGGATGAAAGTGTTGAGATGAGTGTCCATCTTCTCTCCAGTCTGCATCCCCACCTGTAAACTGAATGAAGACAGGATTGCTCGAGGTAGGTAGAGCCCCAAGATGGAAGCAACCCAGGTCCCCAGCTGACCACACAAATGTCAGTCAGCCAGAAACACACACTGCAGTGTGGTGAGAGCAAGAAAGAAACTCATGCTGTGAGCCACCGAGGTTATAGAGGTTCTCTCCTGTAACTGTTAGAGATCTGATACTCTTACAAGGGTAATTTCAGCTCTCACCCTGACGAATGCAGGCTGACAAGTTACTTAGGGTTAGGGCCTAGAGAAAGACTGTGTAGTCTGATGAAGGAGTGGTAAAAGTGACTCTGAAACCATTTAATGCTTTAAAAGCTGTCCTAACTCATTTAGTCTCAACTCACTCAACTATCCTATTTCCACTCTGCACTAGGCCATTTATTTAGGTCCTGGGGTCAACGTGATGAGACGAAAAAGTCCTTCCCTTCATGAGGCTTATACTGAAGAAGTTCAGGTAGGCAGGCTGGAGCTAGCCATTAACAAGTGTCTAAAGAGTAAATCATTTCAGATCATGGAAAGTGCTACATAGGAGATAAAACTGGGCTGACTGGATGACGCTGACAGCGGGGCTAGCTGCTTCAGCTATGGTGGCAAGAAAGCCTCTCTGGGAAGCAGTTTCTGAGCAGAGAACTAGATGATGAAAGCCAGCCAATCACATGAAGATTACGGGAAAGGAGGAGCANGTGTCACACAGAGTCGGACATGACTGAAGTCACTTAGCAGTAGAAGTCCCCTATGATGAAAATGACATCTTTGGGGTGTTAGGTTTAGAAGGTCTTGTAGTTGTTCAGAGAACCAGTCAGCTTCAGCCTTTTTTGCATCATTGGTTGGGGCATAGAGTTGGTTTACTCTGATATTGAATGGTTTGCCTTGGAAATGAACTGAGATTATTCTGTTATTTTTGAGATTGCACCCAAGTACTGCATTTCAGACTCTTTTGTTGAGTATGAGGGCTGCTCCATTTCCTCTAAGGAATTCTTGTCCATAGTAGTAGATGTAATGGTCGTCTGAATCAAATTCATCCATTCTCATCCATTTTAGTTCACTGATTCCTAAGATGTAGATGTTTACTCTTGCCATCTCCTGCTTGACCACATCCAACTTGCCTTGGTTTATGGGCCTAACATTCCAGTTTCCTATGCAATATTGTTCTTTACAGCATTGGACTTTACTCTCACCACCAGACACATCTACATCTGAGCATGGCTTCTGCTTTGTCCCAGCCTCTTCATTATTTCTGGAGCTATTAGTAATTGACCTTCACTCTTCCCCAGTGGCATATTAGACACTTTCTGACCTGTGGGGCTTATCTTTTGGTGTCATATCTTTTTTGCTCTTTCATGCTGTTCACGGGGTTCTCACAGCAAGCATACTGGAGTGGGTCGCCATTTCCTCCTCCAGAAAATCACATTTTGTCAGAACTCTTCACCATGACCCATCCATCTTGGATGACCCTGCATAGTATGGCTCATAGCTTCACTGAATTACTCAAGCCCCTTTACCACAATAAGACTATTATAAAAGCAGGCTTTGATAAATGGCTATGAGAAACTACCCAGAATGTGACAATCAGTTGTCATAAAGATGATGCTACAACATAAAAGGGAGTTTTAAAGTGCTGTCTAGACTTCGTAGGGGGAAGGGTGATGCAATTAACATGAAGCGTATGGAAAGTTTTCCCAGTGGAGAGATTGCAAAGAGGAGTGAACTGAATGCAAATGATCTAACGCAGAGGATGAGAGGAGTGATAGAGCTGTACAAAGCTAATGCAGACATGATGTGCGGAGTCAGGGGTATGAAAAACACAGATGGAAAGCACAAGCTATTAGAGGAATCTATGACCAAGGGGAAGTGGGCCGAGACCAAGAAAACCAGTATCAGATGCTCACAGGCAGTAAAATAAAAATTTAATAAGTACATCAAGACCACCACCTGGTAAAAGAAAATAAAAGCAAACAAGATTTCAGGGGGTTCATCTGAGA
Source organism: Neotragus moschatus (assembly GCA_006410615.1). NCBI lineage: Eukaryota > Metazoa > Chordata > Mammalia > Artiodactyla > Bovidae > Neotragus > Neotragus moschatus. The sequence goes on along the minus strand of SJYA01000762.1, from coordinate 917,338 downwards.
GGAACACCAACTGATTGAATCAGTACCTACAACCAGAGGTGAACCCCAAAGGAAGGCTCTGCTTCTTTAAGAAGAGTTTGGACCATAACTAAAGATGCAGGCAAGAGGATAGTCTTTCCTTAAAGATTATGCTGTGTGTGTTTTAAAGGATAAACTAAGGCATATTAAGTCTTTCTAAAGTCTATTAAACAAAAATTGACTAGAATCTCAATGCCAAACTGCAAGCGGTTAGGACAGCTCCCCAGACAGGATCAAGGGGAAGCCTTCAACAGAGACAATGTGTAAACAAAGATAGGAAATGATTTGATTGACTATAGCTAAAGCTGAGTTGGCTGTTTGTGAGTCGTTGTCCTTTGTGTTTTGATTTCATAATCTTGGGGCATTTACAGGCTTAGATCTCTGTTGCCTTTGAGGGCCATGAGAGCCACCTCAGTCCAATAGACTCCTTGTTGACTGGTTTTAACAGCATACATCAAATTCTATTTCCTTTTCTCCTGGCTTACAGTCCATTCCTTTCCCTGGTGTCTCTGGCAGTTACATGTGATCTATATGGTGGAACTTGGCCAATGGAACAAGAGCAAGGTGACAGGTAGCACTTTGTGGATGAAAGTGTTGAGATGAGTGTCCATCTTCTCTCCAGTCTGCATCCCCACCTGTAAACTGAATGAAGACAGGATTGCTCGAGGTAGGTAGAGCCCCAAGATGGAAGCAACCCAGGTCCCCAGCTGACCACACAAATGTCAGTCAGCCAGAAACACACACTGCAGTGTGGTGAGAGCAAGAAAGAAACTCATGCTGTGAGCCACCGAGGTTATAGAGGTTCTCTCCTGTAACTGTTAGAGATCTGATACTCTTACAAGGGTAATTTCAGCTCTCACCCTGACGAATGCAGGCTGACAAGTTACTTAGGGTTAGGGCCTAGAGAAAGACTGTGTAGTCTGATGAAGGAGTGGTAAAAGTGACTCTGAAACCATTTAATGCTTTAAAAGCTGTCCTAACTCATTTAGTCTCAACTCACTCAACTATCCTATTTCCACTCTGCACTAGGCCATTTATTTAGGTCCTGGGGTCAACGTGATGAGACGAAAAAGTCCTTCCCTTCATGAGGCTTATACTGAAGAAGTTCAGGTAGGCAGGCTGGAGCTAGCCATTAACAAGTGTCTAAAGAGTAAATCATTTCAGATCATGGAAAGTGCTACATAGGAGATAAAACTGGGCTGACTGGATGACGCTGACAGCGGGGCTAGCTGCTTCAGCTATGGTGGCAAGAAAGCCTCTCTGGGAAGCAGTTTCTGAGCAGAGAACTAGATGATGAAAGCCAGCCAATCACATGAAGATTACGGGAAAGGAGGAGCAGCAAGAGCAAGAGCCCCGAGGTGGGAACAAGCTTCGTATGTCCTGTTGACAGGAAGTCAGTGTCGCCGCCGCACAGGGAAGCAGGGGCAGAAGGTGAGGTGAACACGGCAAACCATGTGGGACCTTGTCGCCCATGCTCCTGAGTTACTGAGGTTTTCTTTTTAAACTTATTCTAAAATACAATAGGAAGCAATGGGAGGTTTTTTAGTGTTCTTAATTTTATACTCAGCTTCCTGGGTGGCTCAGTGGTAAAGAATCTACCAGCAATGCAGGACACATGGGTTCAAACCCTGGGTAGGAAAGATATTCTGGAGAAAGAAATTGGCAACCCACTCCAGTATTCTTGCCTGGTAAATCCCACGGACAGAAGAGTCTGGTGGGCTACAGTCCATATTGTCGCAATAGAGTTGGACATGACTTAGCAACTAAACAACAACAACAAAGTTTATACTCAGTGTAACAGCACTTAGTTTAGCTGTGTTTGATTATATGTATTAAACGTGTTACACCTTAAGCAAAGTTGAGTCATACTTTGAACTGGATGAATGAATAGAGACAAGGAAATATCTCTGATCTTAAGAAAACTACATGGAAACTCCCCACGTACACACCTTTATCCAGTTGACTCCATGGCAGACTCTGAAGACATTTGTCAAAATTGCCAATGCCTATATTATTTCTTGTGTTATTAAAAAAAATTACCAGTCATGTACTGGAAAATATGTACCGGGGGCAGGGTGATTTATTCCTTGTCTTTCTCAAAGCCATCTTAGAATCTACTTCCTATCATTATTCTTTCCTTTGGAATATGACTTTTTTAAAGTTTAGAAGCCGAATTTTGAGTGAATGGTTGTGAAATACCACAGCATGTTTAAAATTGCAAATAAAGACACAAGATATTTGAGTCAAAAGGACAAATATGTTGGTGGTGGCTCTCTCCCTTCTAGGCAGTCTGAAGACCTTGAATGCCAAGGTCCTAAGCTTCCCACAGATGGCTCTTAGGGTCCACTGTCTATAAGATTTTGTTCTGCATGAGGGAACTGTGATGTAGACATTTTTATGCCTACTAATGGTTCTGGATTACTAGTGCACGTGCTGAAATTAGCTCTCATTTTGTTCAGTTGTCATCTGAGCATGAGGCTATCTGGTTCAAGGTTCTATGTTGTTTTTGTTTTGTTAAACTTACAGACATAATGCTTGCATTAAAATTTGAATCAACAATTATTTCTTCTCTGGCCTAATTAAAAACTATGGTAAATAATCAAATCTGGCTTCATTATCTAGTATTTGTTTATAACATATAAAATTTCCATCATGATGAGGTGATGGGAAAGGTTTCTCTCTTTAATTTGCTTGCAATGTGAATGTGTGTGTGTATGTGTACTCTCAGATAACTTGACATCTGGGTATCTTGAAACAGTACCAGTGATACTGGCTGCCTATTTCCTGGAAGCCCCAAGCCATGGGAAGACACTGCCTGCAAGAACAGAGTTTTCCTGGATGCCGGTGACTGCCCTTGGTGTCTTTACATCAAGAAGCAAATTCTGCAGCACATCACATGCCTTGCTATGCTGCCTGGAAATCTGACATGCTGCCACCAGCACCAGACAAAGCCACCAGAGGTGGGTCTCAGACCGTCCAGAGCACAGAGGGTGATGAGTGAGTGAAGTCGCTTAGTCGTGTCCAACTCTTTGTGACCCCATGGACTGTAGCCCACCAGGCTCCTCTGTCCATGGGATTTTGGAGTGGGTTGCCATTTCCTTCTCCAGGGGATCTTCCCAACCAAGGGACTGAACTCAGGTCTCCCGCGTTGCAGGCAGACACTTTAACCTCTGAGCCACCAGGGAAGCCCACAGAGGGTGATAACAGAGCTGAAATGCTAGGATTTCCCATTTATGCGTGTGTACATTTATACAGTGTGGTTTGTACATTTATCATTGATTTTTGGGCTTAGTCGTTCAGCTGTGTCCAACTCTCTGTGATCCAAGGACTGTAGCCCACCAGGCTCCTCTGTCCACAGATTTTCCAGGCAAGGATACTGGAGTCAGTAGCCATTTCCTTCTCCAGGGGATCTTCCCAGCCCATGGATCAAACCTGGTTCTCCTGCATTGCAGGCAGATTCCTTACCATCTGAGCTACCAGGGAAACCCATCTGATTTTACTAGGCAGCCTTTTTATCTTTAGCTTAACACACAAGAGATATCAGAATTCTCACCAGAATATCTTTCTTATAAATTTTCATAGGACCAACCAAGTTCTGAGAGAGATGAATCAACCCCTTATCTGCTCTATACCAATTTTCCATAAGGTGGGATGGATCTATTAATGCATTTTGAAGAATCAGCTTTCCTAAAGGCTGTAAAATGTATATTTTGAAAGCAAGGATTATGAAACCACAAGATTTTTCAAAGCATGCCCCAATAAATATCTTGCAATGCATTTTTCCTTTTGTTCTTTCCTAATAAAATTTAAACTCAGAAACTTCTTTCAAATTTTTTCAGTATTTCCCATTTTTCCCATTTTGTTCTCTTCTGAATTAAATCACCACACACACGCACATTTCCAATAGCTTAACCCAATTTCTGCAGCAAATTACCCTGCAAGTCAGAGAAAAGTGCAAAGCCATTTTAAAAGGTGTCATTAGCTTCCAAGCTATTTCTCTTCAATACAATTTATATTTCCTGCATATATATATATGTTTTAGAAATGTAATTTGATTACTGCTAATTAGATTCCTATTGCTTTAGAAATGTGAGTAATTTAATATAAAGGACTTTACAGAATGAGTCTGAAAGTCTTGATTATTAATTACACCTATCACAAAGTGAATTCTCTCTAATGATTTATTAACCACTGCAGTTAGCCCACGGAGAAGGCAATGGCACCCCATTCCAGTACTCTTGCCTGGAAAACCCCATGGACGGAGGAGCTTGGTAGGCTGCACTCCATGGGGTTGCTTAGTTGGACACGACTGAACGACTTCACTTTCACTTTTCACTTTCATGCATTGGAGAAGGAAATGGTAACCCACTCCAGTGTTCTTGTCTGGAGAATCCCAGGGACGGGGGAGCCTGGTGGGCTGCCGTCTCTGGGGTCGCACAGAGTCGGACATGACTGAAGCAACTTAGCAGCAGCTGCAGCACCAGTTAGCCCAAAACGAGTTCCTGCTGAAACTGTGTAAACTTACTTGGGAAAATACTATTCTGCATAAACTAGATAAATTATTCCTAGCTTACGTACATGCCCAAGAAATTACATCAAGAAAACAGCAAACAATGTAACTCACTCTTCCAACGTGTGATTTTGATTTTCATATTTTAATCGAAGGAAGAGGATAGATAAGAACACTGGGTTTTCTTTTTTTTATTTACCTTTTTAGTTGTAGGAAAATTGCTTTACAATGCTGTATTGGTTTCTGCCGTACAATAACACAAAGCTGCATTGGGTTTTCATATAAATACATCTAGCAATTTATTCTATTGAGGATATGTAATTTCTTGTGTAACTTTCTAAACATTCTCTTCATTATCTATGAACACAAATTTTCTAGGATGAAAAATTGCCTTTTATGCATTTTCGTTTTAATTTTCAAATTAAAGAAAATGAATTCTGATTCCATTATTTACTAATTTTAAAGAATTGTTTAAAACATACTAAAGATGGCATCTGAACTTTTATCAGTTCAGTTCAGTTCAGTTCAGTCGCTCAGTCGTGTCCGACTCTTTGTGACTCCGTGAATCCCAGCACGCCAGGCCTCCCTGTCCATCACCAACTCCCGGAGTTCACTCAGACTCACGTCCATCGAGTCAGTGACGCCATCCAGCCATCTCATCCTCTGTCGTCCCCTTCTCCTCCTGCCCCCAATCCCTCCCAGCATCAGGGTCTTTTCCAATGAGTCAACTCTTCCCATGAGGTGGCCAAAGTACTGCAGTTTCAGCTTTAGCATCAGTCCTTCCAATGAACACCCAGGACTGATCTCCTTTAGAATGGACTGGTGGGGTCTCCTTGCAGTCCAAGGGACTCTCAAGAGTCTTCTCCAACACCACAGTTCAAAAGCATCAATTCTTCGGCGCTCAGCCTTCTTCACAGTCCAACTCTCNAAACACCAATACAGTATACTAACACATATATATGGAATTTAGAAAGATGGTAATGATAACCCTGTATGTGAGAAAGCAAAAGAGACACAAATGTATAGAACAGTCTTTTGGACTCTGTGGGAGAGGGCGAGGGTGGGATGATTTGGGAGAATGGCACTGAAACATGCATAATATCATATAAGAAATGAATCACCAGTCCAGGTTCAATGCAGGATATAGGATGGTTGGGGCTGGTGCACTGGGATGACCCAGAGGGATGGGATGGGGAGGGAGGAGGGAGGGGGGTTCAGCATTAGGAATACGTGTACACCTGTGGTGGATTCATGTCGATAGATGGCAAAACCAATACAATATTGTAAAGTAATTAACCTCCAATTAAAATAAATAAACTTATATTAAAAAATAAAAAGAAAAAGAAAGTTCAATGAAAAAATAAATTTTAAAAAATGGTGTTAAATTACTGATCTATTAAGAAATATGAATTTGGATGTATTCAGATAAAATCACCTCTCTTAAAACTTTAAAAAACTTACTGTAAAAGTGCTTTTTTAAAATCTGATAATAAAGAATTAAAGNATAAAAAGAAAAAGAAAGTTCAATGAAAAAATAAATTTTAAAAAATGGTGTTAAATTACTGATCTATTAAGAAATATGAATTTGGATGTATTCAGATAAAATCACCTCTCTTAAAACTTTAAAAAACTTACTGTAAAAGTGCTTTTTTAAAATCTGATAATAAAGAATTAAAGAATTATCTTTATACCCCCCCAAATAGACTTTTTCCAAGATGAAAATATAATTCATAACTATCACTTCAGTTCAGTAGCTCAGTCGTGTCCGACTCTTTGCAACCCCGTGATTCGCAGCACGCCAGGCCTCCCTGTCCATCACCAACTCCCGGAGTTCACCCAAACCCATGTCCATTGAGTNAGAATCCCAGGGACGGGGGAGCCTGGTGGGCTGCCGTCTCTGGGGTCGCACAGAGTCGGACATGACTGAAGCAACTTAGCAGCAGCTGCAGCACCAGTTAGCCCAAAACGAGTTCCTGCTGAAACTGTGTAAACTTACTTGGGAAAATACTATTCTGCATAAACTAGATAAATTATTCCTAGCTTACGTACATGCCCAAGAAATTACATCAAGAAAACAGCAAACAATGTAACTCACTCTTCCAACGTGTGATTTTGATTTTCATATTTTAATCGAAGGAAGAGGATAGATAAGAACACTGGGTTTTCTTTTTTTTATTTACCTTTTTAGTTGTAGGAAAATTGCTTTACAATGCTGTATTGGTTTCTGCCGTACAATAACACAAAGCTGCATTGGGTTTTCATATAAATACATCTAGCAATTTATTCTATTGAGGATATGTAATTTCTTGTGTAACTTTCTAAACATTCTCTTCATTATCTATGAACACAAATTTTCTAGGATGAAAAATTGCCTTTTATGCATTTTCGTTTTAATTTTCAAATTAAAGAAAATGAATTCTGATTCCATTATTTACTAATTTTAAAGAATTGTTTAAAACATACTAAAGATGGCATCTGAACTTTTATCAGTTCAGTTCAGTTCAGTTCAGTCGCTCAGTCGTGTCCGACTCTTTGTGACTCCGTGAATCCCAGCACGCCAGGCCTCCCTGTCCATCACCAACTCCCGGAGTTCACTCAGACTCACGTCCATCGAGTCAGTGACGCCATCCAGCCATCTCATCCTCTGTCGTCCCCTTCTCCTCCTGCCCCCAATCCCTCCCAGCATCAGGGTCTTTTCCAATGAGTCAACTCTTCCCATGAGGTGGCCAAAGTACTGCAGTTTCAGCTTTAGCATCAGTCCTTCCAATGAACACCCAGGACTGATCTCCTTTAGAATGGACTGGTGGGGTCTCCTTGCAGTCCAAGGGACTCTCAAGAGTCTTCTCCAACACCACAGTTCAAAAGCATCAATTCTTCGGCGCTCAGCCTTCTTCACAGTCCAACTCTCTCATCCATACATGACCACTGGAAAAACCATAGCCTTGACTAGACGGACCTTAGTCGGCAAAGTAATGTCTCTACTTTTGAATATGCTGTCTAGGTTGGTCACAACTTTTCTTCCAAGGAGTAAGTGTCTGAACGTCTTTAGGGAAAGTTAAAGATATTTTGCATGATTGTTTTCTTCTTTTATTAAAAATAAGGTGAGCATAAGAAACTAACACACTGTAAAGCAATTATACTCCAAATGAAGGTAAATAAATAAAAAGCAAAAATCAATAAATAAAACATGAGGAAAAGGTGAGCATAAAGTATTATACCATGTTTGTTAATAAAGTACACTGCATATGCTATACATGTGCTGCAGAATTTCATACTGAAAATCTTTCTGGTGACAGAGACAGTGCAAAAGAATGCTACAGACCTACTTCCTGTAGCTCAAATGCCACCAGGATTTAATATAAAATATCCATAAATTTTGCTTGTCTACAAACTCATTTAATGATTAAAATGCATTTCACTGTGAAGAAAGTTCAGATTATTTAAAGGATCAATCCCAGATCTCCCACATTGCAGGCAGGTAGATACTTTACTGTCTGAGCCACCAGGAAAGCAGAATAAGAAGGTACTGGGGCGACAATCAGATTTTAAGCATACCAAGGCTAGAGTTCACTGTGAAGATAAAATAAGTAAATTTGGTTTGGTCAGCTATAAAATCTTTAAAATGTTGATTACTTCCTCCCCAACAAAATTTACAGACTCCTTAGGAGAAATACAAACATGATGAAAAATGACCATCCTTCTGCACCAGAAAGGTGCTATATTAACATTATGTTAGTTACTCAGTCATATCTGACTCCTTGCGACCCCTTTAACAGTAGTTGGTGATGGACAGGGAGGCCTGGCCTGCTGCAGTTCATGGGGTCACAAGGAGTCGGACATGATCAAGCAACTGAACTGAACTGAACAGTAGCCCACCTGGCTCCTCCGTCTGTGGAAATTTCCAGGCAAGAATATTGGAGTGGGTTGCTATTTATACTTCCTTCCCAATTTATTATATCTTCCTTAAAGTGGAACGTGCCAGTTAAAGTCTGGTGGCCCTGGCTTACTGTGTGGAAATTGACTTCAGCTCCCCAAAAGTGAGATGCCACCCAGCAGTAAGATGAGACCCGTCTGCCTCATCAGCCTTCCAAATGTATTGTCACTTACCCAAAGACACCTTAAAGGTGAGTCCATTTTTAAAATTCAATATTAAAATTAAATGAAGTATGAATAAATGATGACTGTATTGGCCCTCTTGGGCTGAAATAAATCTTGTCTACGGCTTGTTTTGTGTGGTCTGAAAGCTATGAATGGTTTTCACATTTTTAAAGTGTTGAAAGGAAAGAAGGAGGGATGAAGGAAGAAATAAAAGAGGCAAGGAAAGAAAAAAAATTGCTACAGAAGGGGCATGTGGTCTGCCTAAAATATATGCTACCTTGCTCTTTATAGAAAATGTTTGCAATCTGTGATCTAGATACCACAATTACAGGTGAAATTCTTTCTTGTCCCTCAGTGTAATAAAGGTGCTAAATATATAGTTCCATCAATGGCTATTTAGCCTTTTAATTTCTAATACTTTACATGCAATAAACTGCATATATTTAAAATATATGATTTTATGAGTTTTCAAAGGAAACTATCATCCCAATCAAGATACTAAATATTTCTATCACCTCTAAAAGTTTCTTCTTGCTTCTCTGAAATTTATCCCTCCCTCCGCTCCTTTCCCCAGGCACTCCTTTCCCCACTCATTTCTGTTATCATAGGTTGGTTTGCACTTTGTGAAAGAGTTAATCGCTCAGTTGTGTCTGACTCTTTGTTAACTACTTGGACCATAGCTTGCCAGGTTCCTCTGTTCTTAGAATTCTCCAGGCAAGTAGGTTGCCATTCCCTTCTCCAGAGGATCTTCCTAATACAGGGATCAAACCTGGGTCTCCTGATTGCAGGTGGATTCTTTACCGTGTGAGACACCAGGGAAGCCCAATGTATGTTGTAAAGTTTTATGTAAATAAAATCATAGTACATAATTTTTTCAACTGGCTCTTTCAGGTAATGATTTTGAGATTCATCTTTCTATGGTATTTGTAGTTTGCTCCATTTTAATGTTGAGTAGGATTCCACTGCATGGATATATGCGGTTGGTTTACTGTTTACTTTTTGATGGGCATTTTCTTGGGTAAATATACAGAACCAAATTTCTCAGTAATATGGTAACTATATGCTTAACTTTACAAGAAACTATCCAACTGTTTCCCAAAGAATTTGTACCACCTCTTATTCCCCATGGCAACCCTTGCCCCACATCCTTAACACTTGCTATTGTCATATTTTTTTAAAAGCAATTCTAGATATGCGATGCTATCTTATCTACGCGCTGCTTCACATTTTCCTAACGATTAACGGTAAAGACTGTCTCCTTGAACACACTCTAGTCAGGCTTCTCTGGGCACTCGTCTTTGCCCTAAAACGACAGCAGACTCCTCGCACAAACAACCTTGCCCATCCCACACTAAGACCCCTGAGTGAACACTAGCCTAGTTCCCAACGTCTCATCCCTAGGATGACCACGGCCCCCCTTAAAATGGAGATGGGCAGACAGGCCTCTGAATCATCTCTTAGAGAAGTTTCTTTAGAAACTTTGCAATAACGAATCCTTCCTCTATGCTTTGGGGTATAAATCTATCACCGAAAACTGTTTTCTCTGGGACCCAAAAGCCATTTCTTTGACAGGCAAACATGTAAGGGGACAACTCATATCTTGCTCGCAGTCCCTGCAGGAGGACTGGGCCCAGCTTCACTGAGTCCTGACTCTCATCACCACCACCGCCTCCTGCGGTAAATATACAAGTCCGTCTCTCCTCTGGGTAAGGGCTGACTAACCAAGTCAGATGGCCTGGTCCTGTCAACTAACCCCTCTTTCTGCTCTTCATCAATTCCTCCCTCTGTGACCTGCTCAAGCCCATATTGCTCCCCCTCCCTGCTCCCTCATACTCCCTTTAAAACGCCCAACCCCTCTGCACAAGTCAGTGCTGACCTCACTTCACACTGGACTCTTTCCTACTGCAATAGCATTGCCTGGTAAAATTTGTTCCCACCGCTTTAACTAGTGTCTGGCTTTATCTTTGATGCTAGTTACATTATCTGTTTTCTCCTCTTTTTCTTGCTAATGTTGACTATCTTTTGATGTGCTTATTGGTCATTCACACACGTCCTTTGCAAAGTGCTTGTTCAGATCTTGGTCTTTTATTGCCTTAGTATTGAGTTTTAAGAGTCTTCATATGTTCTGAATATGGGTCCCCTTAAGGTATATGCATGCATGCATGTGTGCTTAGTCTTGTCCAGCTCTTTGTGAACCTATGGAATGTAGCCCACCAGGCTTTTTCGTCCATAGGATTTTCCAGGCCAGAATACTGGAGTCGGTTGTCATTTTACATGTGTGTGTCTATATATTTGTGTGTGCGACATAAGCCATTCGGTGTCACACGCCATTCATTTTCTTCATGGTATCTTTCAGAGAGTAAAAGTTTTCATTTTGATGAAATTTAATTATATATTTTTCTTTTATGATTTTATATTAGGATTCTCCAGAAAAATACAGCCAATGTGACATACATGTGTGTGTAGAGATGTAGATATGTACATTAGATATATAGAACAAACAGAATGTGTCCTGATAATTATATATATATAGTTGGCTTCTAGATATAATTCTATATATATGGTTGGTTCTATATATATCTATATATCAACGTCTATATATGTATAGTATACTCTATAACTGTAATCTGTACATATCTAACTTATAGCTACAGATATATTTATTTTATGAAATTAACTCCCACAATTGTGGAGACTTGACAAGTACAAAATCTATAGGTTAGAAGTACAATAGAAGTTTTCTTTCAAAGCCTAGTGATTATACCTAGTTAGGTCAAAGTGAATTACTTGGATGGCAAACATATGTATTTATAATCAGTCTAACTCCATGAAGCTTGTTTTCCTGGAATCTGTACACTCTGTAGTAAATTAACCTTTGCTCCCTTGTCACTGGATGAAACTCACATTTGGCTGAAGAGTGACAGCCAAGTGCAGGCAAAAGGGAGAAATAAAAGGCAGAGGGGCCTCGGGGCTCTAATAGTGACTGGAGACCCGGTGGGGGCCTGGGGTAGAGGCAACAGGAAGCTAGCAGTGAAGGAATGAGGAGAAAGCGGCTTTCTCTCTGGTAGCATCCAGAGCCCATTCGGTCACATAAACACCTCGAGCACATTAAGTCCTGGCGTTCCATGAAAGCACTGGTTCCATTACTTCAAATAATATGAGGCTAGGAAAAGTAAGTGGCTTCTGGGAAGGAGTCCAAAAAGCACATTTCATAAGAAGGCTATTTTCTCAAATCATAATGTTAGATATTCTAGAAAAGGAAATTTAATAAAAAATATATCCTTTTAAAAACACTTTAAAAGATTTGAGCTGTGCAAATGTGGTAACATGGAAGGTTTTCCTCGTTGAATGGTGAATGGTAAATGTGTAAATGTTCACCAGGGCAATCACTCTGGGGAAAATGCAGTTTAATTTAGTAAGAGAGTTTTCTTACAATATATTATTTACTGTCAGCACTGACAGGCAAGCTGTCCTTGAACCAGGAGATTTTGTCTCAAGGTTTTAGTCCCAGTTGTACTATAGATTCACAGCTACTGAAGGAAGACAAAACACTTGGACCCCTCCCAACCCACTTTCTTAGTTAACATCACCACAAAGCACTTTCACATTTATTATCTTATTAAATTGAAAATACACAATAAAATATCTTGGAAGAGAGCTTTTTAACAAATTATAAAAAAAAAAAAAAGAAAACCTTGGAAGGTTAGGTATTAGTATCTCCACTTTATGGATGAGAATTAATTTTGGATGAGTTAAGTGGTTTCTCAAAGTCACACAACTAATGGCAACCCCAGGAGTAGAACTTTAGTCTAATTTCCAACTGGCGTTTTTCCATTACATTAGTTTTTTTTATAAGTAGCTCACTCATCCATTCATCAAAATTTTTTGAACATCTACTATATTCCAGGAATTTTGCCAAGGGCTAGAAATACGAGGATGAATTAGACATAATCCTTGCCCCGCCTCCCCCCGTCCACCCCCCACCCCTGGGGAGCTCACCATATAAGAAAGAAGTTGCGTGATTAAATATAAATTGTGTGTCACTGGTTCTTACCCATGTGCAATTTTAAGAACCAAGTGTCTTGCAGAAGACATCTCCCCAAATCGTTAAGTATCCCTAAGGCCCCTACAAGTCTCATAAATAACTCTTATCAGCTCCTAAAGATTTTAGAAATAGTGACCAATAGTCTATAAGGATATAAAGACAGTGCTTGACATGTGTAATATTTGACCTGCACAGTTACCTTTTTAAAATCTAAATTAGTTGCTGATTTGGGCTTCTCAGGTGACTCTAGTAGTAAAGAACCCACCTGCAAGTGCAGGAGACATAAGAGACACGGGTTCGATCCCTGGGCTGGGAAGATCCCTTGGAGGAGAGCACGGCAACCCATTCCATTCTTGCCTGGAGAATCCCCGTGGACAGAGGAGCCTGGCGGGCTACAATCCATAGGCCCTCCACAAAGAGATGGACACAACTGAAGCAACTTAGCACACATGCTAACTAATTTTACCTAAAAGTATTGACTTTGAGCCTTCCTGAAAATGTTGGCAATCCAGACCCTGTGCTCCTAAGTGGCACTGATAGGCTGCAACCGAGTAGTAGTTGTCCTTTACTGACAAGGTGACGGTTCTCCAGTTTATCAAAGCTCCACCTCTCTTGTTTCACTGACCTAACCTACTTTAGCCTCTACCTGCCTGGACATCAGCCAGATTTTTGTCTCCTCCAGCCCTGACCTTCTCCACTGGTTCAGTTCAGTTCAGTTCAGTCGCTGAGTCATGTTAGACTCTTTGCGACCCCATGAATCACAGCACGCCAGGCCTCCCTGTCCATCACCAACTCCTGGAGTTCACCCATACTCACATCCATCGAGTCAGTGATGCCATCCTGCCATCTCATCCTCAGTCGTCCCCTTCTCCTCCTGTCCCCAATCCCTCCCAGCATCAGACTCTTTTCCAATGAGTCAACTCTTCACATGAGGTGGCCAAAGCACTGGAGTTTCAGCTTTAGCATCATTTCTTCCAAAGAAATCCCAGGGCTGATCTCCTTCAGAATGGACTGGTTGGATCTCCTTGCAGTCCAAGGGACTCTCAAGAGTCTTCTCCAACACCACAGTTCAAAAGCAGCAATTCTTCGGCGCTCAGCCTTCTTCACAGTCCAACTCTCACATCCATACATGACTACTGGAAAAACCATAGCCTTGACTGCTATATTAAACTCTAAACATTCATAGTGATTCCACAGAGTCTCACAGAGAATTCTCCTGCAGGAGACTCTGGGGAAGATGCTGTGGTCAAAAGCAGAGAACAGGTCCATTCTTGTGCCAGTCTCTCTAGGAGGGATACAAAACACTACTGTCCTTGCAGAAAACTATCTTTCCATTTTTCACTTCCATCCTCTCAGATTCATGTGTAGGTTCATGGAGAGCTGAGGGGGAGTGTGGATCAGTTGGACTCCAGTATGAAAACAGCAGCCGTATTAGTGACTTTAACAGAATTTATAATAGGGAATTGGTTAAACAGGTACTGGAGAACCAAAAAACAAAAGAGGACACCAAGGGAACAGAGCCTTACCTGCAGAAAGCTGCCATCAGCCGCGCCCTGGGGAAACAGGAAAAGTGTGGGATTCTTATAGCCTAGGAGCTTGGAGGAGACCCTCAGAGCTGAGAGACCCTCAAAGACCCTTCAACCTTTGAGGAAGGGTGTCACCCTACTGCTTCTGGCACCTCTGAGAGAGACTGGTACTCAGATGTTGTGCTTGGGTGAGATGTTAGTAGTTAGACCACAGAACAGCAGGCAAACTGGAGCAACCCCTCTTCTCTCCTTTCACATCCCTTTCACATCTCTAGTGCTTTCTACTGGCAGAGTAGAATCCCAGCCCCAGAATTCAATACAGAACACGGGTCTGGAGGTGAGGAGGAAGAGGAAGAATCAGCATACAGACATCAGGTCAAGAGGACCTGCTTTGTTAAGAACCAAGAATATCATGTAGCACAATTTGTTATTCTTGGCTTTCCTTCCTTGAGTTTTCTCCCAGAATGGTCCTCTGTCCCTTATATAAACACATACCTGGAAGATCTGCCCATCCCATAGGATCATCGGACAGTCTGACTCCCAAGAATGAACAGCAAAATCTCATGTTGGAGAGCTTGCTACACAAATAGTTATAATTATGTGCAATTAATATTAATCAAAAGTTTATACAACTGGCTTAAAACTCAACATTCAAAAAACTAAGATCATGGCATCCAGTCCCATCACTTCATGACAAATATATGGGGGAAAAAATGGAAAACAGTGATAGACTTTCTTTTTTGGGCTCCAAAATCACTGCAGATGGTTACTGCAGCCATGAAATTAAAAGACACTTGCTCCTTGGAAGAAAAGTAATGACTAACTTAGACAGCATATTAAAAAGCAGAGACATTACTTCGCCAACAAATGTCCATATAGTCAAAGCTATGGTTTTTCCAATATTCATGTATAGATGTGAGAGTTGGACTATAAAGAAGGCTGAGTGCTGAAGAATTGATGCTTTTGAACTGTGGGACTGGAGAAGACTCTTGAGAGCCCCTTGGGCTGCGAAGAGATCAAACCAGTCAATCCTAAAGGAAATCAATCCTGAATATTCATTGGCCGGACTAATGCTGAAGCTGAAACTCCAATACTTTGACCACCTGATGAAAAGAGCTGACTCATTGGAAAAGATCCTGATGTTGGGAAAGATTGAGGGCAGGAGGAGAAGGGGATGAAAGAGGATAAGATGGTTGGATAGAATCACCAATTCAATGGACATGAGTTTCAGCAAGATCCAGGGAATCTGAAGGACAGGAAAGCCTGGTGTGCTGCAGTCCATGGGGTTACAAAGAGCCGGACACGACTGAGCAACTGAACAACAAATATACAGTATGCAGCAGTGAAAATAATCAAAGAAGAGGTGACATTTGACCTGCCTATAATAACTTTTGCATTCAGAACTTATTATATACATAAATATGAAATTAACATATACATACATAAACTTGTTATATATATGTATATAAGCACACACACACACACATTTATATAAACAAATAATCTCTTTTATAAAAAATTGTTTCCCCTCCTGCTTAGGAAGGCCTCCCCCAACCATATTTATAAAATGCTCTTTTTAACATTTAGATCTTTAATCCAACTAAGTTAATTATTTTTAATTATGCAATCCAATCATTTTTTTCCAATGGTTACCATCTTCCCCTACTTCCAATGAACTGAAATGCCAGATATCATATATTAATTTTCCATGTGTGCTAGAGAGCCTTATTTACTCCCTCAGATTCTTCTCTGCCCAACACTGCAACCTAGGAAGCTGACCCCTAGGATCTGCGTCACCCAGCCCCCTTACTTGCTGATTTTCCATCAGCTTTGATCTGGAAGGGGCACTGGTAGAAGATCGCAGCTCAGAAGGAGAGAGAGGTTAGCGTGTTTCTTCCCCACCCTTTCTTGCTTTGTCACCAAAGTACCTCAACCTCCCTCCCCGTTGATCCCCTTTCCTGGCGTACATCTGTATAGACACTTCTAAATTCTGGTTTTGGTCTCATTTGAGTGTCCCTTATGTTTTTAGACACTGTCTTTTCTTGTGCCTATTTTATACAGTTTGATATGACAGTTTGAATATATTTTAACACATACCTATCTTATTATCTGGCCAAGATATTCTCCTATACTTATTCTTCAATATTCTTCCATTCTTTCAATATTTTCTTGGAAATTTTAACATGCTCATTCTTCCACATGAGATAATTAAAATAATCTGGTCGGTTCAAAAAACTTGCACTTAAAAACTGCACTACCCAATGTTTATCGCAGCACTATTTATAATAGCCAGGACATGGAAGCAACCTAGATGTCCATCAACAGATGAATGGATAAGAAAGCTGTGGTACATATACACAATGGAGTATTACTCAGCCATCAAAAAGAATACATTTGAATCAGTTCTAATGAGGTGGATGAAACTGGAGCCGATTATACACAGTGAAGTAAGCCAGAAAGAAAAACACCAATACAGTATACTAACACATATATATGGAATTTAGAAAGATGGTAGTGTTAAACCTGTACGCGAGACAGCAAGAGAGACACAGATGTGTAGAACAGCCTTTTGGACTCTGTGGGAGAGGGAGAGGGTGGGAGGATTTGGGAGCGTGGCATTGTAACATATATGATATCATAAGTGAAACGAATCGCCGGTCTAGGTTCGATGTAGAAGGCTTGGGACTGATGTGCGGGGATGATCCGGAGGGATGGTGTGGGGANTGTGTAGAACAGCCTTTTGGACTCTGTAGGAGAGGGAGAGGGTGGGAGGATTTGGGAGCGTGGCATTGTAACATGTATGATATCATAAGTGAAACGAATTGCTGGTCTAGGTTCAATGCTGAAGGCTTGGAACTGATGCGTGGGGATGATCTGGAGGGATGGTGTGGGGAGAGGGGGGGTCAGAATTGGGAACTCAGGTACACTTGTGGCTGATTCATGTCAATGTATGGCAAAATGAATACAGTATTGTAAAGCAAAACAAACTAAAAAATAAAAATTTAAACTTAAAAAAAAAATAGTCTGTACCTCTAACCCCTACAACCCTATTCCCTCTCCACACTGATAACAACTAGTTTGTTCTCCATATCTATTGTCAGCTTCTTTTTGTTTCATTCACTGCCTGCATGCTAAGTCTCTTCAGCTGTGTCCGACTCTTTGCGACCCAATGGACTGTAGCCCACCAGGCTCCTCTGTCCACAGGATTCTCCAGGCAAGAATCCTGGAGTGGGTTGCCATGCCCTTTCTCCAGGAGGTCTTCCCCTGACCCAGAGATCGAACCCAGGTCTCCTACATTGCAGGCAATTCTTTACTGTCTGAGCCACCTAGTTTGTTGTCTTTTTTCAATTCCACGTATAAGTGACATCATACAGTACTTGTCTCTGACATATTTCACTTAGCATAATGTCCTCCAAGTCCNTTTCTCCAGGAGGTCTTCCCCTGACCCAGAGATCGAACCCAGGTCTCCTACATTGCAGGCAATTCTTTACTGTCTGAGCCACCTAGTTTGTTGTCTTTTTTCAATTCCACGTATAAGTGACATCATACAGTACTTGTCTCTGACATATTTCACTTAGCATAATGTCCTCCAAGTCCATCCATATTGCTGCAAATAGCAAAATTTCATTCTTCTTTTTGACTGATCACTATTTTATTGTGTGTGTGTGTGTGTGTGTGTGTGTGT
>SJYA01000762.1:841250-896343 GCA_006410615.1 Neotragus moschatus | reverse complement strand
ATGATGTGGATGGAACTGGAGCCAATTATACAGAGTGAAGTGAGCCAGAAAGAAAAACACCAATACAGTATACTGACACATAAATATGGAATTTAGAAAGATGGTAGTGTTAAACCTGTACGCGAGACAGCAAGAGAGACACAGATGTGTAGAACAGCCTTTTGGACTCTGTGGGAGAGGGAGAGGGTGGGAGGATTTGGGAGCGTGGCATTGTAACATATATGATATCATAAGTGAAACGAATCGCCGGTCTAGGTTCGATGTAGAAGGCTTGGGACTGATGTGCGGGGATGATCCGGAGGGATGGTGTGGGGAGGGAGGGGGGGGTCGGGATTGGGAACTCAGATACACTTGTGGCTGATTCATGTCAATGTATGGCAAAATGAATACAGTATTGTAAAGCAAAACAAACTAAAAAATAAAAATTTAAACTTAAAAAAAAAAAAACTGCACTAAGTTTAGATGTCAGTCAGGTAGTCTTTTGATGCAGTTTCCCAGTGAACAGAGTACTGCTCAGGGTATTCAAATGCCTACTGCAAATCTCAACTCAGTATGCACAAAATGGGTCAGACTAATTACTGCCTTTGCACAAATTTGCTTTTGCTTTTAATTCTCTCTCACTTACTAGTATTCACACTATTGCACACACCTAAACCTAACATCATTTTCACTCACTCTCATTTCCCACATCCAGTGATTACCAAGTCTTGTTCACACTAACTGGAAAACACCTTTCCAATCCTTTCCTCAACCATCTGAAAACTGCAGAACCAAGTTCTATCGTCTCTTGAATGAATATCATTTATGTCCCTTAATTGGCCTCCAGTCTCCATCCCTTCTTAAATTCTGTTTCTCACACTGCCTCCAGAATTAGAGTTTTACAATATGATGTGAAAATGTCATTCTTTTGCAGAAAACTGTCAATGGTTCCAATGTCATCAAGTCAAACATATTTCATATTCTTGCTCCAATTTATCCTTCTGGTTCCTTTTTCTTCAATTCACCACTCCCTCCCAAAACACACACTCACGTGTGCATGTACACATACACACACACACCACGCTCTAACCACGTCAGTTTATTTGTTTCTCAGACATCTGCTTCCTGTCTTTGAAAATGTTTTAGTCTTGCACTATCCAGTGTGGTACCCGTTAGCCACATGTGACTAGAAAGCACATGAAGAATGCTGAGTCAAAATTAAAATGTACTATACATGTAAAATGCATACTGAATTTCAAGTATTTTATATCAAAAGGTAATGGCAAATCTCTCATTAATAATGTTTTATTAAAACTTATTACATGTTGATAGTATAGTGGAAAATAATAATTTAGCGGATACCTTGGATTAAATAAGACATGTAATTAAAATTAACTTTATCTGTTTTTTACTTTCTTAATGTGGCTACCACTTATTTTCTAAGTGGCTTGCATTGCTTTCTACTGGACAGCTCTGCACTCCTCTATGTTTTTCTCCTTCAGATAAAATCTTCTTTTTGCTTAAAGTCCTATTTCAGATGTCACTTTCTGTGTGAAGGCTTCACAGGTCTCCCACTCCAGGGAAAATTAATGATTTCCACCTAAGTCCCCTAAGATTTTGCCCATACCTCTTATCACAGCACTGACCTCATTATCATGTGACTATTTTGTTTATATGTCTGCCATTACCATTTTTTAAAATCTTTGTATCATTTGTTTCCTTTCTCTCCAAACAGGCTTAGTCCTCATTCAATTTGTGCTTGTTAACTGGAAGGAATAAACAATTTTATCTAAAGTCAACACTAAGGATCATCACTAAAAGTAATCATAAGATTTACCCTTAAGTTACTGCACATGAGACAGGAAAATATTTTCTACAACTCCAATAAGAAAAAGTTGGTGGTTTGTCAAGAAACCAAACATTTTCTAGGAGGGATTTATTACCTGAAATCTTATATGAAACACTGAACCACAGAGCATGTCAGGTCTTTAATCAGGGGGTCTACAGATAATACAGAAAAATTCCTTATATGGTCATTTCTTATATCAACCAACATTGCAAGCAGAGAGCATAATATTATAGCTCTGCAGAAAGCAAGCATTTTATAGACTAGAGTGAGACAGTCCAAATTGAGCTCCCTGGTGATCTCACTTGATATAAAAGAATCCAGAGAATACAGTTGGGTTTTTCTAAATTCACTCTGACAGTCTTTCTCTTTTACTTGGAATGTGAATTACAAGTTATTAAAATTATTGATTTGGGGGGTTCAAATTTCTCATCATACTCTGTTTTCCATTTGTCCTGTTTGTTCTTTGTTTCTTTCTTCCTCACTGCTCTTGAATTAATCAAGTATTTTCATTATTCCATTTTTCTCCTATGTTAGTTTTTCAGTTATATATTCTTTGATCTTTCCTTTAGTGATTAGACGATTAATAAATAAAACTTTTAATCATTTTTAAATGTATGTTATTGACAAAAGAAAATATTTAAATGCAAAGGACACAGAAAAAATCAGAGAAAGGAAATTAGAAAAGATATTGAGAAATACATACTAACCAGGAAATACCTAGTGTAGCTATATCATTAAATATGATTTTAAGACAAAGTATGATAATGACAAATAAACAATTCACCTAAAATATAACAATCCTGAACACGTTGTTAGTTAGCAACATAGCTAAAATGTATGTTTAAAATAGTGACAAAATTATAAAAAGAAATTTACAAACCTATAATCATGGTGGATGACATTAACATCCCTCTCTCAGCAATTTATAAAGTATATTGGTAGTAAGAATATCAAGAATTTAAAGGTAGTAATAATATCAAGAATTTAAACAAAATGATGATGAAACTTGGTCTAATTGAAATATAAACATGAATATTGAGCACAATTTTCCAAACCCATGATATATTTATAAAATCTGACCTTATACTAAGTCACAAAGCAAAGCTCAATACTACTCCAAAAATCAGCATACTACTCAGATAGCCTATTCACAAGTCATTAAAAATAGAACATACTAACAAAAATATAACTTCCCAAAATACCCGCATTTGGAAATTGTAAAATATAATGGTAAAATATCTGTGGATCACGACGTATAAGTCAAATAGAAATTATAAAACATTTTAAAACTGTATAACATGAAAATATCATATATTAAAACATATGTAATGCAGTTAAAGTACTTAGTTATCTGCTCAGTTAAATGCATGGACTAGAAAAGACAAATGACTAAAAATTAATGCTGTCAACACAGCAAATGGAAAAAAGGCACAAAAGAGAAGCTTTGACCAAAAGAAAGGCCAAGAGAAGTACAAGAAGGGAAATAAAAATAAGAATATAAGAATATAATTAAAACAGGAAACAAAGAATACCAGCGAATCACACACACACAACCAAAAGCCAGTAATTTTTGAAAAGCTAAGAAAACAGAAATAAAATCCTGGCAATTTTGATCAGGGGACACGCACAAAAAAGGCACAAGTATATTAGGAATTTTAAAAAGGATTCCGTAGACTTTTTCTCCCCTAACCATATGTATTAGTCTTAACACTTTTGGTTATAAACAATCAAAAACCCAACATAAACTGACTCTAACAGGTATTGAGTTTATCGGTTCATATCATGATAAAGTCCAGAGAGAGGCACAGCTCTAAGTAAAGAATCCTCAGGAGTAAAAGTTATATTGCTCACTCAGTCATGTCCATCTCTTTGCAGCCCCATGGACTGTGGCCTGCCAGGCTTCTCCAACCATGGGATCCTCCAGGCAAGAACACTGGAGCAGGTTGCCATTTCCTTCTCCAGGGATCTTACCAACCCAGGGATGGAGCCCATGTCTCCTGCATCCCCTGCACTGGCAGGCAAATCCTTTTCCATTGAGCCACCTGGGAAGTTACATTACTATGACCCAAATTCAACCTGTTTCTCTGAGTCTGTCTGTTCCTCTCTCCTCCATGTTAATTATAGTCAGACTCTCCCCTCACACAGCAGCACAGCTAGAGCCAGTACCCTGATAACAACGTTCTGGAGTGAAAGGGGAAGGATCCCCTTTCCAGGGTCTCAGTAGATGTATTATTATATTTTATTGTCTCTGATTGGCTCAGGACCCTATCCCTAATCCAGCAAACTATAGCCCAGGTAACAAGATGCTCTAGTGGCTAAGCTGGAATCACATCTCTCCACTGAAGTAGGCACAGTGAGTAGCAAGTTAATAAAACTCAAAGTGCAGTTAGAGAGGGCATGGTGAATGGCTGTGCTGGCACAAAAAAATAAAATAATATGTGATGAACTACATCACGACTTTATGTTGTATTTTAAATGGGACTCCCACCCTATGAGCTCACCAAGATGAGTTGATTGTCAAATATTCCTCCATGTAACAAAAATTCAGTCCATTGCATTTAATGATTCAATATTATTCAAGGTACCTGAATACTACAGCCCATTTGCCAAAATTGACTATTCAGGTTTGGGCAGATTGGGTTTCCCAGCTGGTTTAGTGGTACAGAGGGCCTTCCCTGGTGGCTCAGAGATTAAAAAGTCTGCATGGAATGCGGGAGACCTGAGTTCGATCCCTGGGTTGGGAAGATCCCCTGGAGAAGGAAATGGCAACCCACCCCAGTACTCCTGCCTTGAGAATCCCATGGACGGAGTAGCCTGGTAGGCTACAATCCATGGGGTGGCAAAGAGTTGGACACGACTGAGTGACTTCACTTTTAGTGGTAAAGAATCTGCCTACCTATTCAAAAGACCTGGGATGGATCCCTGGGTTGGGAAGATCCCCTGGAGGAGGAAATGGCAACCCACTCCAGTATTCTTGCCTGCAGAATCCCATGGACAGAGGAGCCTGGCAGGCTACAGTCCACAGGGTCACAAAGAGTCGCTGAGCATGGCATGGTACTAATTTGTTCTTTTTAACAGATATTAGCCAACAGATTCAGCCACTTCTTAACATCTATTTCTAAGTCACTTCGTTCCTTTCAGGCAGGTTTTTTTAATTTTTATTATTATTATTTTTTTTTACTTTATAATACTGTATTGGTTTTGCCATACATCAACATGAATCTGCCACGGGTGTACATAAGTTCCCACTCCTAAACTCCCCTCCCCAGGCAAGTTTTTAATAAACCGAGTATCTTAAAAGTACTCTAGCGCTCTATATAAAGTTTGTTCTTTGCTTATTTAAGACTTATTTATTGAGTGCTCTGGCCGGGAGGGGTAGGGTGGGGAGAGAGGCAGGAGTGGGGTTCAGGACCTGTGGCTGATTTATGGTGATGTATGGCAAAAACCATCACAATATTGTAAAGTCATTATCCTCCAGTTAAAATAAATAATTGAAAAAGAATTAATTATTGAGCGCTGACTCTGCATTTCATTTCTTGCCAGGGGAAGAAGAGCAAACAAAGACTTTTATGCCTGCCCTCATGGAGTTGACAGTAAGAAGCCTAAGAGTAAAATGCATTTTCGACTGCTACACTGAAATGTAATTGTGCAAGAGCATGAGTTAATTTTATACCCTTTTAAAGGATTTTGCACTGCAGCTTTCACAGGCCATTAACCTGGCCAAGCAAGGAGAGCATTTTGCTCTTGTAGAAACATTCTCTGGGCACTGGGGAAAGTGTCACCCAGCATTTAGACGAGGCTTAAGGTGAAAGAACATAGGCAACTGAAACGATTTTTCTAGCCTGTCATCTAGACCGTGTTCTCTGCCCAGATACAACCTGGCAGTCTTTTAACGGTGGGTGGTTTGAAGGAAGGGAGCAGAATGTAACAAAAGAAGGAAGGACGAAGAGAAAGTTGGGAAGGGGTTGGTGGGAGTGGGGTGCTTTGGGAAAGAATCTTCATACAAGTTGAACTGTGCCTTCCAGGGCACGAATATCTGTCCATTGCTTGTGGTCAGCACTTACTGTTTTGGGAAAGATGTCTTCTCTGAATGATTCAGTGACTTTGTTTCAAATGATCTTCAAAATTTTGAAGGAAACCACTATTGACTAAAGACCTGGAAAGCTACTTTAATGCCATTCTGACTTCATTATGGCAAAGAATAATCGATTTTATATAAAATTCCGTGTTATATTCATGTCCTACCTCTTAGCTACTTGCATACTTCACTAACAAGAAAATGATTTTTGATTGCAAAACAAAGGAAAGAAAGTCAAAATGCAGATTCAAATGGGTGGAAACTATGCATTTTCAAACAATGAGGATGATTATGTGTACAATATCATAAGCCAGTCTTCAAAGAATGTAGGCAGTGATTGATGTAGAGTATTTCTACCAGTAAACAAAAGACCTCTTTGAATAAAGACAATAGTGTATGTAATTTATATTTATTGCTGAATAAAAATATATTTCAGGAGGCGTTTTTAAACAAGAAATCAAAGAGTATCATACCAAAGTTAGTAGTAAAGTTTAAACAGCCCATCAAATCAAAAAAATTAGAAAGTTCTATTAATTTTTCGAGAGCCAGGAGAAAGAACTAGGAAAACTGTTTAGGTTTGTGGTACCCAGTTGTATATGCTGCTGCTAACTTTAATTTGCTAAGGGAAGAAAATGATTTTGCATGTATTCAAGTCTTCCAGGTCAAAACCTTTCCACCACCAGTGCTCACAGGATGGAATTCAGTCCAGTTGGACAGCTTTCTATAGGCAAGATTCTGTTGCCTCTGGAAATCAAGCAGATCAAGTCACTCTTTTGCAGAAAATCTGTCTGTGTTTCCCTTGTAAACACCAAGGTCCTACTCAACTTGGCCTTGCTTCTCTGTCTCCTCTCCTGTCAATCTGTCCTTGACCGCTGCCCTCCAGCCAGGCTGGTTCTGAGTTGCTTCCAAACCAGACTCAGCTCTTTATCACCCCAGGGCTTTGCATTTGTCCTAGGCTCTGATTGGAATCCTCTTCTCTCAAGTTTCCACATGGCTCCCTCCAAACTTCAAGTAGCCTGTTCAAGTGAGGTTGTTCCTGATGCCCTATTTAAATTAAACCTTCTCCTGTATTCACAGCTTCCTCCCCTGCTTTTTTCTCTCCATAACACTTTTCATAGGAGCAACACAAAAGGCAGAAATCAGTGTGTTTTGTTTCCTCCTATTCTATGCCTGGCACAGAGTAAGGTAAGTGCTCAATGAGTATTTGTTGAATGAATGAATGTTGGTGTCTGAAAACGGGGCTACCAACATGGCTGGAGGTCTAGTTAACCATCAGGTGAGTAAAATTAGCCTAATCAAAAATCCCATCTCTAAGCTGCACTGTTCTGATTGTTCGAATATGGGTTCTCTTGAGAGCAGAGCCTGAGGCAAAGCCAAGCCTGCAGATAATTTATTTGCCAGGTGATGCCAGGCATCAGGAATGGAGGGCGAAAAAACAGTGAAATACATAAGAGTTCATGAAATGGCAACAGAGCAAAGTCAATACGCAGGATTAACTGATAAACAGGGTTGATAGCCTCAAGGTCAGCAGTCAAGGGGAGGTGGTGTCCAAGACTGAGGCCTGTAAGCTTTAGAGGGATGGGTCTGGAAAAGAGAGTGGGTGGGGTTAATGTAGGACAAGGCCACAAAGCCAGGCCATTGGACACTGACAATTTCTAACTTCATAATCTCTGATTTTAGGGTTGGAGCAATTGCCTGGAAAGACCTAATTGTCCACCTGGCCTCATGGGCATATCATCTGTCCATTTACACAGGCCTGTGGTGGTGGTGTACTCACTAAGTCGTGTCCAACTCTTGCGACCCCATGGACTGTGGCCTGCCAGTCTCCTCTGTTCATGGGATTCTCCAGGCAGGAGTACTGGAGTGGGTTGCCATTTCTTTCTCCTAGGGATCTTCCCAACCCAGGGACTGAACCCCAGTCTCCTTCATTGCAGATAGATCTTTACCAACTGAGCTACAAAGGAAGCCCTACACAGGCCTGCACTTGGTTTAATGTTCTGTTCTGCTGTCTTAAAATTCTTAATATTTTCTTTTTGCACTTGTGTTCTATCGAAAAGTCTGATGGGACAGTGGCGTGTGAGCAGAGTAAAGCCTGCAAGCAGTTATGGTCCAGCAGCAGCCCCCACACAAAAGGCCTCAGATGCATGGGCATGGCTGGCAGCAGGCACACAGAGCAGTGTTGGGGGGCCACCGGGCCCGAGGAGGGGATTGGGCTGGCACCTGGCCCAGACTGACACTGCAACAGCCACAGGAGAAGAGGCTTTGGACGTGAGACAGGCTGGGACCCAGGACCCTCTGCAGCACTGCTTGTACCTGAACACGTGTCTCCAGGACAACAAAAGACAACTGTAAGGGACTAAAAATAACTGCATGCATGCAAGTTGAGCAAATCATGGACAAGATATGAAAAGTCCAAAAGCCCAACTGCCACTTCTGAAGAGTCGGGAGCAAAAACAGGGTACTGCTCATGTACCCCCCACTCCCCCAGCACACCACCATGAAAGGGGTGGGCAACCCCCTGAGTCACTCTTTGGGCCCGAAACCCCCTGCCCACCTCATGTGCGGAACCAGCTGCCCGTCCCCAGTCAGGGAGCAAGTGACAAAAGGGACTTGTTTCTCGTTCTTGCTCCCCTCCGCTACAGCAGGAGCCCTGATAAAATTTGGCTTGAATTTCCTGCCTAGCATCTTATTAATTTCTATTGATTAAGGAGGCCAAGAACCCTGGTCAGTACTGGGTAGAGGCAGCACCAGGTCCTGCAGTGGAAGCCCGCTTGTCCGTCCAGAGCCCATCCTTGCCCCACCTGCACAAGTACTAACTCTCCCTATTTGAAAGCTAGCTGATTAGTGATTTATTCCATCTGCCCCTTTGCCATGTAACTCTCCCTGAGGCACTGAGATCACACTTGCCCACACTCAAGAGTTTAGAAACTCTGGTTTGAAAACTCTGCGATACTGCAAAGCAAATATCTACAGGCTTAGAAATGGACATAAAACTCAAAAATTGTCATTCAATGAGAAAACTCACTATTTTTCTATGAAGCTTTTGCTGAACCAAATACTAACAAGGAAAAGGAAAACAATTTTTAAATTATTTTTCATCTTGTAGTCAAAGATATATCACAGAATTAATAAATGAATGTTTTCAATGATACACAGATCATAAAGTCCCTTTTGGTTTATTGGATGACCTCTACAGGTTATAAGAAATCCCAGAGGAAAAATTAAAATGCCATTTAAATTTACATTTAAAACTAAATTCAGATTTACATAAAACTGACTTGCATGGTTTATTTTTTTTTTGATAAATTATTCTAAAGATTATTTTTAGATATACTAATACATCAGCTGCAGGTGTACTAAAATTTATATCAGGGTAATTCATCAGAAACTCATCCCACTGTTGTCACTTTCTATAAAATACTTTTAACAGCTCCAGTAACAGTTGCATCAGCAGAAAGATCCTTCACAGTAGTACAAGTAAAATCATCTGCCACAAATAACTGACATCACTTTAAAATACATTAGAAGTATACATTTTGTTAATCAACTGAATTTGCAGAACACTGAGCCAGGAAAATTGTATGAGCAATCAAGATATCACATTAATAAAGTACAGTTTTAACAAATGTAAAAAATAGAAACCAAATAGCAAGATATAAATATCTTTCTAATTTATAAAAGTTTTTAAAAATATAATTTATATATATAAGATATAAATATCAATAATGACTGTTTGGTGGCTCAATGCTAAAGAATCCACCTGCAATGCAGGCATTGTGGGTTCGATCCCTGGATCAGGAAGGTCCCCTGGAGAAGGAAATGGCAACCCACTCCAGCATTCTTGCCTGGAGAATCCATGGACACAGTAGCCTGCTGGGCTACAGTCTACGGGGTCTCAAAGAGCTGGACAGGACTTAGCGACTAACACTTTCACTTTCATTTCAATAACTGCATGTAAATGGTGCTAAATATTCCAATTAAAAGACAAAGACTATCACACTGCAGAAGGAACAAGATTCTACTGTATGATTGCTGTGGGAAACCTACTTTATGTATAAAGACACAGATAGGTTAAAGATAAAAGGATGAAGGAAAATAAAATATGAAAATACTAAGATAAAACAGAACTGATCATATTAACATCAGACCAGGCAGACTTCGAAA
This sequence comes from Neotragus moschatus, assembly GCA_006410615.1. NCBI lineage: Eukaryota > Metazoa > Chordata > Mammalia > Artiodactyla > Bovidae > Neotragus > Neotragus moschatus. The sequence goes on along the minus strand of SJYA01000762.1, from coordinate 886,273 downwards.
CAAGAAGTATCAGAAAGAAAAATAGGATTGCTGCATCATAAAAAAAGAGAATCAAGTCCTTCAGAAAACATAACAACATGCCCTGATGACAAAGCTTCAAAGGGCATAAAACAAAGGCGAAAAGAACTAAAAACAGGAATTAAAAAACACAGCATTACAGTTAGAAACTTCAAAGACTACATTTTTTTTTAATTTAATAAACAGTTAATTTGAAATATGAACACCTACAAAAAATTCTTCACAACCTTTTAAGTTTATAAAGACATCATTAGAATATAAAAACATGACGACAACAAACACCAAACTCAGGATACCATTCACATCTGAGGTGGAGGAGAATTACTGGAAAGAGATACAAAAGGGGCTGCTACTTTACTTGCCATTTTCTATTTATTTAAACAATCTGAAGTAAATGTGGTAAAAATAAATAAATTTTGAAAAACCTGAAAAAAATAATGTACTGTTTTAATGTGAAATTTGACACCAGAAAATATTTTTTGCAATTTATAAGTTTATGTTGTTACTCATGCATCATTATTACCATTATTATGCTTTATAATAACAAAATCTTTTTAAAGAAAACTTTATATTTTAGTACCTTTAATGGCACTGCCCCTCCTTTCTGAACAAAGAGACCCACACTTTCATTCAGCACTGGACTCTACAAATAATGCAGCTGGTCCTGCTAGTCGTCATTTGAAACTTCACCATTTGAACCCGGACATTAATTTGAAACAAAAGGAGATCCTTTCACTCTGAAGAAAATGAAGTGTGGCATGTAAACAGAATCCAGCATCTGGCAGTGGTCCTCGCTGCCCGTCCTTCTGGTAGAAGATGGCTAACCGATGACAAAGATGAAGGAGAGAAAAAGTATTTCTTTAAACACACATCTTACGAAGTCAAACTCGATACCTTGAAAAAGAAAGAGAACTAACACTTGTGTTCCAGAATGCACATGGAGAGACACGGTCCCCACCTATAAATACCCTGCTAATTGGCAACATGGGCCAAATGCAAAAAACAAAACAGAATCAAGTAAGTCTTACTTGAGAGCGAAGTTAAACGTAAACCCAGAGGCAAATACATCTTACAGACAACAAGGACTCTGATGAGAAAGGAGCCAATGTTTTAAATCAAAGAGGAATTCGAAAGAGCTAAGATTCAAGGATGGAGAAGGCAATGGCACCCCACTCCAGTACTCCTGCCTAGAGAATCCCAGGGACAGGGGAGCCTGGTGGGCTGCCATCTATGGGGTCACACAGAGTCGGACATGACTGAAGTGACTTAGCAGCAGCAGCAAGATTCAAGGAATTTTTCTTATGGATCAAGATGGAAAGGCGCTGGTACCTGGCAGAGAAGGAAGCAATACAGACTGTTATTTTTCTCAAATATTGAAATGCTAGATGGTTGGCCATAGTCATCACTCTTCCGTTATGTCAACATACGGAAAGCACGGTTGATAGGCCAAGTGGGACTTAGGGTTCTTGGTCTGCCACTAATTGTCTACATGACACAGGGAAAATGTAGCCTCTTTTTTTTCCTAATCTGAAAACTGGAGGAATTGTAGCTAAGATAGTCTTCCCACTCACAGGATTATATAGAGATAACATATGTGAAAGTGCTTTGGAAAAATAAAAAGTAGTAGTCAGAGCCTTAAATTATACATTCCAGCACCTAGAAGAGCTGCTTTATGTTGATAAAGAGAAAGAGAGAATGGTTTTCCTGTGATTTAACAAAGACTATCATTTCAGTGGAGTGATCATCAGTAGTATTATCTCCTGAAGCATTCTTTAAAAAGTATCTGTCAAATGCTGAATAGCAAAAATACCAGTAATTACTGAGTTGTCCTCAAATCTCTCCTAAACTGAGCACAGTCATGATAAACAGCTAACACAGAAGTAGCTGACCAATGGAAAACTGCAATGGTGAACATACTCTGTATTAGAATCCAAAATAAATACCAAATTGTTTAAAAATAGCTTCATGATTTCGAAAACACTAAAATACAAACACACCAAATTCTTCAAGTTATTTGGGTAAATTGTGATAAACATGACAAAAATATCCTGAATTTTAAAATCAGATGAATTTTCCCAAGCCATCTCTTCAACCTTTATAGCAAAGTTTCTTTCTAGAGAATCTGTAGAACCTAAGTAGACCTGTGCAAGCTTTGTTTCTGAGACACAGTTGTGTAGCCTTGTATATATTTCTATATTTTGAAAGATTCCATTTAAGCATTTGTAAAATAGGATCATAATCCCTCCTCTGCCCATTGCATGGTGCTTTAAAAAAACCAAGTGTGAAAATGTCTTGAAAACAATGAGGTGTTTACAGGGAGACATATTATTTCTCCCAGTTTTCATTATGATCTAAGATTCTGGAATGTTGTCTGGAAAAAGTCAGAGGTAGTAAGCAGGGGAAAATCTAAAAAATCCTTCATTTAAGGCTATAATGAATAATAAAAGGACAGAATCCTCATTAGTGGACTTTGTTAGAAATAACACAAAAAAGAACTAAAATTAATGACTATTAACCTGTTAGCAACCAGTTCCTGGTTACCAGAAATCTCTGTCTAGTCAAAAATTAATAAGTATTATGTTGCAGGGGAAGAGAGGGAGAAATTAGGAGTTTGGGATTAACAGATACACACTACTACGATAAAAGAGATAAACAACAAGGACCTACTCTATAGCACAGGAAACTATATTCAAAATCTTGTGATAACCTTTAATGGAAAATAATCTGAAGACTATATACACGTAACTGAATCATCTGCCGTACACCTGAAATTAACACAACATTGTAAATTAACTATACTTCAATTTTTTAAATCCTATGTATTTTAAAAATTAATAAAGCCACTATAAAAAAGAAATGTCATGTTGCATACATGAAAGACTTATGAAAATATAGCTGAATATATTTAAAGTGTTGTCTCCCTCAAAATAACACTTCTTTTTCAAAAGAGACACCTCCCCTTTTTCATTGTTCAAAATACTTTCAGATCTGCTTCAAATTTTATTTATAAACCAAAATAGTATTATCCAGAATTGCCCACCACCCCCCCGAAAGAGTTTTGGTTCCTGCCAAAAAATCAAATCTGTCCTTAAAGACTGACATCTTGCTTTCATTAGGGATTTATTCAATAGCAGGAGCCACAGGCTTCAACCACAGGTTATCACAAAAGTCAGTGTTCAAACTGCTTTAGCAATAGCAACTTCAATATTAATATTTGTATAATTTTGAGAAGGAAATGGCAACCCACTCCAGTATTTTTGCCTGGAGAATTCCATGGACAGAGGAGCCTGGCAGGCTATAGTCTATGGGGTCGTAAGAGTTGGACACAACTAAGTGCTTAAGCACAGCTATAGCTGTACAGGTAACTTCTTTGGAGAGATCCAACAAATTCCTGTTTTGTTCTACTGTTAATCGGTCATGTTACATCACAGTGACACTGCCCACAGCCACGTCTGTACCCTCAGGTGTGCAGATCTGTATTTGTGAGCTTGTGTCGATCAGCGGCAGCTGGCATTCTTTAATATCTTTGAGACTGCTAGATGACCTGAAACAGCTCATAAAAATTTGACCCTCAAGCCAATGCTTTATTAGAGTGAAAAACTGGCTTTACCTACTGGCAGTCCTGGGTGTTCATTGGAAAGACTGATGCTGAAGCTGAAGCTCCAGTACTTTGGCCACCTCATGCGAAGAGGTGACTCATTGGAAAAGACTCTGATGCTGGGAGGGATTGGGGGCAGGAGGAGAAGGGGACGACAGAGGATGAGATGGCTGGATGGCATCACTGACTTGATGGACGTGAGTTTGAGTGAACTCCTAGAGTTGGTGATGGACAGGGAGGCCTGGCGTGCTGCGATTCATGGGGTCACAAAGAGTCAGATATGACTGAGCGACTGAACTGAACTGAATTCCTCTTTATCTCATTGCCCTGTTTTTTTAATTTTTTTTAACACCAAAATGATTTTGTACTGGTGTACAGCCAACTAACAATATTGTGCTTATTTCAGGCGAACAGCGGAGGGACTCAGCCATACATATACATGTATCCATTCTCCCCCAAAGCCCCCTCCCATCCAGGCTGGCACATAACACTGAGCAGAGTTTCATATGCTATACAGTAAGTCTTTGTTGGTTATCCATTTCAAATATAGCAATGTGCATGACCTTCCTGAAGTCCATAATCATCCCTTCCCCAGGCAACCATACGTTCCTTTTCAAAGTCTGTGAGTCTCTTTCTGTTTGATAAGTTCATTTGTATCCTTTCCTTTTACATTCCACATATAAGGGATGTCATATGCTATTTCTGGAGAAGGAACTGGCAACCCACTCCAGTGTTCTTGCCTGGAGAATCCCAGGGACGGGGGAGCCTGGTGGGCTGCCATCTATGGGGTCGCACAGAGTTGGACACGACTGAAGCGACTTAGCAGCAGCAGCAGCAGCAGCAGCAGCATGCTATTTCTCCATCTTTGTCTGACTTACTTCACTTAGTATGACAATCTCTAGGTCCCTCCTTGTTGCTGCAAGTTCATTGCTCAGTCTTCATATTCATCATTCCACTGATTATTTATCTCAGATTATCTTGATTCTCTGTTTGTTGTTCCCTCTCCCTATTAAGACTCTAAGCTCCATTTAAGTAGGATTTTCTGGGTCCTACTCCATTCCAGAGCCCAAGGTCTGCAACATAAAAAAAGCTTAAACTATTCAGGAGAGAGAGAGGGCTAAGTCTGAAATGTAGACATTAGCCACTACCTCCAAGTTAGCTGATACTTATAGTCACCTTTGGGGGTGGGGAATCATGTTAAAAATGGCTTGCTAACTGTAAACATTTAAAATTAAATGTGATCTTGTTAGGACATTTCTCCATTTTTAAAGATATTGGTAGTCCTAAGAAATGGAACTGGCTTGAGCACTCTACCTCAAAAAGGTCCTGAACAAGATGGAAAATTCTAGCTTCTAGCTACTTGCTGCTGCTGCTAAGTCACTTCAGTCGTGTCCGACTGTGTGTGACCCCATAGAGGGCTACTTGACCTTGAATATATTTTGAAACTTTGGCCACCTAGAGTAATCATTTATAAAATGGAATCATAATCTCTACCCCACCTATTGCACGGTACTGTTCAAAGGACCAAACTTGGAAAGGCCCCGGAAAGCTGTGAGGAGTATCCCTGGGAGGAGCTTCGGATGCGGGGACCAGAACCCGTGGAGAAGGCAGCTCCGGGCCTGGGCGGAGCCCCCTCCTGCGGAGCTAGAAGTGGTGTCCAGCTCTGTTCTTATGGCCACCAGCTATCCGGTTCCGAGATGTTAGAGATGATAACCACTATCGCCCCTGTCTTTCCACCTTCGGTAGCCATCTTCACAACAGAAGGGGCTGAAATAAACCGGCCTTTTTGACTGGCACTTATTTTATGGAATTGGAATTAAGAGCTCACCATTAACCCCAGGGAAATGAACAGAGGGTGAAGCTAAAAGGAAAAGGCAGCGTGTTCGCTGAGAAATTGGTGGGTTTTGTGAAAGTCGATGGCCAGTGAATTAAAAAAAAAAAGTCTTCACGCTTCTAGGCACTGTGGATCACAGGTGACGGCCTCGTCTCTGTCCTCCTCAGAACTAGTCAACCGTAGCCAGTCTGTTATCACAAGCAATTGAAAGCGTCTGACACCAAGGAAGGAAAATGGAAGGGGGGTTGGGGGATGGGCAGCAGAGAGGTCAAAGAAAGTCGATTTGGTCTGCACGTGCTTACCAAATAATAAAAGGGGGTGGGGTGGGGAGGAATGTCTGTTTTGAGTTTGACAAGGACTCGGATAAAGCAAGAGGCAGAAGTATTTATTAAAATGTCCGCTCTCTTCAAAACCTCCTAAATAAATAATTTCACCAGTCTTCCTCAAATAATGAACTTGGTTTTTTTCCCCAGATTCTCATCCCTTTGCTCGTTCTTACAACCTGTCTTTCAACACAGAGTTTAAATTTTCTTGAGCAGATACTAAATTGTATATATACACACACATTTCAAAAGGCCTGATTTCTAGTTTCTCAAAAAATTGAAACGTGGCAACAATGGACATCCAGAGTTCTGCCCTCTACCTTCCTTTCTTCTGTCTCTCCTCTCCCCTCTTTTCTGTGCTGGGGAAAGTCTCTACCCCACTTTCTCTCCCCTCTCCTTGCTTTCTCTCCCTCTCTCTCCTGTTCTCTCTTTAAAAACCTGAGTCCATCTTATTTATTTAGATTTCCTGCCTGGCCCCATTGACCTGTGAATTTTTTTACCCCAGACCATGAGGAGGATAGTGTCTTTGTTTGAATTTCCTTTATTTACACTACATTTTAAAAGGTTTTCCTGCTTCTGAGTTTTTGTCTTAATGTCAATATGACCACCTGAATAGTAAAAGACTAGGAAGACAGACTTTATTTAAACATATTTCAGTGATGTAAATAGAGAATGCCTTTGCTTTGTGTAAACAGAACAAAGGCATTAGAATTGTGAATGGAAAATATATATACTAAAAAAAAAAATAGCAAATTTCACCAAACTCAGAAATCCATTCAAATGAATCTGTAGATAAGAGAACCTGATTTTATTAAGCTTCTAACTTGGAGGAACTCATTTTATAGTGATAGAGCATAATAAACTAGCTTTTTTTTAAGGGTGTGCTTATGTAATTGAATATTGCATATTGTAAACCAGTTACGTGGTGGGGCTATCAGTACCACAAATTAAGTCCCTCTGATCAAGAGCTCCTAAACTTGGAATCACCTTGGATGCTTTAAAAGAAAAAAAAAGTCTAACTCCACTCCAGCAGTTTAGGATTTAATTGGCCAGGAAACTGGGATTTTAAAGTTTCCCAGGTGCTTCTAAAATGTGAGAAAATTTTAGAAGCACTGCTGTAGCCGTTGCTTTGGCTATAATTAAATCTTAGTGCTGCTTCATAAAGCCAGTCTTATTTGTTGAAAATAAAATCATCTGCATATTCCCAAAGCTGAAGAGAGAGGCAGCTCCTCCAAAAAGGTGTAAAATATCACTAAGCTCAGGATTTGAGAAAATAGCCGGCCACAGGGCAAATTGTTTTACCCCAGAGGAATTATCTGATCCATCAAGAGAATTTCCACAGCCCTACCAAAACTCTGACAAGTTAATTCCTGAACTGAGCCTTGCTATCCCCATTTGTAAAATGGAAACAGCAGTTCCTTCTTTTGAAGGTCGTTCTAAAGATAAATGAGATCGTGTATGAGAAGTAATATTTGGTTCTTAATAAATAGTAACTATTTTTAAAAATTCAATATTGGTGATTTTAGTTGTTCCTCAAAGCCATTGCCAATAATTCTAGCTAGTATTAATCTCTTCTCCCTTACATGACAAAGCACAGCAATTTCAAATGATTTTGTATTGCTCTACAACTGTTCAGTGAATGTGGTCTTACTGGATAGACAAGAATTATTTGCAAGAAAGGGAAATTAAACTGATCATTTAACAGCAATGATAAAACCTGTGTGCTTCTCACACAATTGAATACAACATATTAAGTTGAGAGACTTGACCCTAAAGTTCTTAGAGGAAACTGGCCATGAGTTGTAAAGTGGTGTCCAGACAACCAGTGAGTCAGGAGATGGGGAAAGGGGCTGTGGATCCGCAATTTCCTTTTCAAAAGCAGACTAACCCGTATTTTGTGTATGACTTCTTTGCTGCAGCTGTAACAAATTACCAGAAACGTGGTGTCTTATACAACACAAATTCACCTCACAGTTCTGGATGTTATGAAAGTAACAGAAAATGCCTCCCCCAAATATGCTACTTTGGCAAATTGATTATTTTGAGCTGTAGGCACTTGCAAAACAGCAACGGCAGGGAGAAGCTTTTTTCTGATCTCCCCTTATCTGCCTAAAGACAGAACCTCCAAAAGGAAGTCAACTGTTATAAATTCCCCTCCCCAGGAGTTTCCTTAGTCAGAGAGGAGACTAGTGGCCCACATCATACCCAGACAGACTTTGTCACAAAATGTCCTGTCTCCCATCTGTACTCCCAAAGGCCTATTTATCTTTCATAAGAATTCTTTGCTCTCCCCTAGGAGGTATACGGAGAAGGCAATGGCACCCCACTCCAGTATTCTTGCTTGGAAAATCCCACAAACAGAGGAGCCTGGTAGGCTGCAGTCCATGGGGTCGCAGAGTCAGACACGACTGAGTGACTTCACTTTCATTTTTCACTTTCATGCATTGGAGAAGGAAATGGCAACCCACTCCAGTACTCTTGCCTGGAAAATCCCACGGAGAGAGGAGCCTGGTAGGCTGTAGTCCATGGGGTCGCAAAGAGTCGGACACGACTGAAGCGACTTAGGAGGAGCAAGAGGTATACACCCCACCTCCCTTTTCCCTATTAAAATGGTATTTAATCCTGAATCGTAAAGTTACCTCTTTTAATTACTCATTTTCCTGGCTATCTTCTGAGATATGTGCATGCTAAGTCACTTCATTACCTGCCACCTTACCCACCACCTGAGAAATCTGTATGCAGGTCAAGAAGCAACAGTTCGAACAGGACATGGAACAAGACTGGTTCCAAATTGGGAATGGAGTACATCAAGGCTGTATATTGTCACCCTGCTTATTCAACTTATATGCAGAGTACATCATGAGAAATGCCGGGCTGGAGGAAGCACAAACTGAAATCAAGATTGCCGGGAGAAATATCAATAACCTCAGATACACAGATGACACCACCAGTATGGCAGAAAGTGAAGAACTAAAGAGCTTCTTGATGAAAGTGAAAGAGGAGATCAAAAAAGTTGGCTTAAACCTCAACATTCAGAAAACTAAGATCATCACATCCAGTCCCATCACTTCATGGTGAATAGATAGTGAAACAATGAGAGATTTTATTTTGGGGGGGGCTCCAAAATCACTGTAGATGGTGACTGCAGCTATGAAATTAAAAGACATTTGCTCCTTGGAAGAATAGCTATGACCAACATAGACAGCATATTAAAAAGCAGAGATAATACTTTGCCAACAAAGGTCCATCAAGTCAAAGCTATGGTTTTTCCAGTAGCCATGTATGGATGTGAGTTGCACTAGAAAAGAAAAGCTGAGCGCCAAAGAATTGATGCTTTTGAACTGTGGTGTTGGGAGAAGACTCTTGAGAGTCCTTGGACTGCAAGGAGATTAAACCAGTCAATCCTAAAGGAAATCAGTCCTGAATGTTCACTGGGAGGACTGATGCTGAAGCTGAAACTCCGATGCTTTGGCCACCTGATGTGAAGAGCTAACTCATTGGAAAAGACCCTGATGCTGGGAAAGACTGAAGGCGGGAGAAGGGGATGACAGAGGATGAGATGGTTGGATGGCATCANAAATCATCTGCATATTCCCAAAGCTGAAGAGAGAGGCAGCTCCTCCAAAAAGGTGTAAAATATCACTAAGCTCAGGATTTGAGAAAATAGCCGGCCACAGGGCAAATTGTTTTACCCCAGAGGAATTATCTGATCCATCAAGAGAATTTCCACAGCCCTACCAAAACTCTGACAAGTTAATTCCTGAACTGAGCCTTGCTATCCCCATTTGTAAAATGGAAACAGCAGTTCCTTCTTTTGAAGGTCGTTCTAAAGATAAATGAGATCGTGTATGAGAAGTAATATTTGGTTCTTAATAAATAGTAACTATTTTTAAAAATTCAATATTGGTGATTTTAGTTGTTCCTCAAAGCCATTGCCAATAATTCTAGCTAGTATTAATCTCTTCTCCCTTACATGACAAAGCACAGCAATTTCAAATGATTTTGTATTGCTCTACAACTGTTCAGTGAATGTGGTCTTACTGGATAGACAAGAATTATTTGCAAGAAAGGGAAATTAAACTGATCATTTAACAGCAATGATAAAACCTGTGTGCTTCTCACACAATTGAATACAACATATTAAGTTGAGAGACTTGACCCTAAAGTTCTTAGAGGAAACTGGCCATGAGTTGTAAAGTGGTGTCCAGACAACCAGTGAGTCAGGAGATGGGGAAAGGGGCTGTGGATCCGCAATTTCCTTTTCAAAAGCAGACTAACCCGTATTTTGTGTATGACTTCTTTGCTGCAGCTGTAACAAATTACCAGAAACGTGGTGTCTTATACAACACAAATTCACCTCACAGTTCTGGATGTTATGAAAGTAACAGAAAATGCCTCCCCCAAATATGCTACTTTGGCAAATTGATTATTTTGAGCTGTAGGCACTTGCAAAACAGCAACGGCAGGGAGAAGCTTTTTTCTGATCTCCCCTTATCTGCCTAAAGACAGAACCTCCAAAAGGAAGTCAACTGTTATAAATTCCCCTCCCCAGGAGTTTCCTTAGTCAGAGAGGAGACTAGTGGCCCACATCATACCCAGACAGACTTTGTCACAAAATGTCCTGTCTCCCATCTGTACTCCCAAAGGCCTATTTATCTTTCATAAGAATTCTTTGCTCTCCCCTAGGAGGTATACGGAGAAGGCAATGGCACCCCACTCCAGTATTCTTGCTTGGAAAATCCCACAAACAGAGGAGCCTGGTAGGCTGCAGTCCATGGGGTCGCAGAGTCAGACACGACTGAGTGACTTCACTTTCATTTTTCACTTTCATGCATTGGAGAAGGAAATGGCAACCCACTCCAGTACTCTTGCCTGGAAAATCCCACGGAGAGAGGAGCCTGGTAGGCTGTAGTCCATGGGGTCGCAAAGAGTCGGACACGACTGAAGCGACTTAGGAGGAGCAAGAGGTATACACCCCACCTCCCTTTTCCCTATTAAAATGGTATTTAATCCTGAATCGTAAAGTTACCTCTTTTAATTACTCATTTTCCTGGCTATCTTCTGAGATATGTGCATGCTAAGTCACTTCATTACCTGCCACCTTACCCACCACCTGAGAAATCTGTATGCAGGTCAAGAAGCAACAGTTCGAACAGGACATGGAACAAGACTGGTTCCAAATTGGGAATGGAGTACATCAAGGCTGTATATTGTCACCCTGCTTATTCAACTTATATGCAGAGTACATCATGAGAAATGCCGGGCTGGAGGAAGCACAAACTGAAATCAAGATTGCCGGGAGAAATATCAATAACCTCAGATACACAGATGACACCACCCTTATGGCAGAAAGTGAAGAACTAAAGAGCTTCTTGATGAAAGTGAAAGAGGAGATCAAAAAAGTTGGCTTAAACCTCAACATTCAGAAAACTAAGATCATCACATCCAGTCCCATCACTTCATGGTGAATAGATAGTGAAACAATGAGAGATTTTATTTTGGGGGGGGCTCCAAAATCACTGTAGATGGTGACTGCAGCTATGAAATTAAAAGACATTTGCTCCTTGGAAGAATAGCTATGACCAACATAGACAGCATATTAAAAAGCAGAGATAATACTTTGCCAACAAAGGTCCATCAAGTCAAAGCTATGGTTTTTCCAGTAGCCATGTATGGATGTGAGTTGCACTAGAAAAGAAAAGCTGAGCGCCAAAGAATTGATGCTTTTGAACTGTGGTGTTGGGAGAAGACTCTTGAGAGTCCTTGGACTGCAAGGAGATTAAACCAGTCAATCCTAAAGGAAATCAGTCCTGAATGTTCACTGGGAGGACTGATGCTGAAGCTGAAACTCCGATGCTTTGGCCACCTGATGTGAAGAGCTAACTCATTGGAAAAGACCCTGATGCTGGGAAAGACTGAAGGCGGGAGAAGGGGATGACAGAGGATGAGATGGTTGGATGGCATCACTGACTGGATGGACATGAGTTTGAGCAAGCTGTGGGAGTTGGTGATGGACAGGGAAGCCTGGTGTGCTGTAGTCCGTGGGGTGGCAAAGAGTTGGCCATGACCGAGCGAACTGACTGAAGTCGCTTCGGTCATGTCCGATTCTGTCCAACACTATGGACTATAGTCTGCCAGGCTCCTCTGTCCATGGGATTTTTCAAGCAGGAATACTGGAGTGGGTTGCCATGCCCTTCACCAGGGGATCTTCCCAACCCGGAGACTGAACCCACATCTCCTGTGTATTGGCAGACAGGTTCTTTACCACTACTGCCAACTGGGAAGCCCGTCTCCTGAGGTATACATGTTAATAAACTTCTGCTTGTTTTTCTCCTGCTAATGTCTTTTAATACAGGAGGTCTCAGCCAAGAACTCTCAGAAAGTTAGAAGAAAAATTATTTTTTTTCTTCTGTACAGTTAGAAAAAGGACATGGATCCCACCTGTTTAAGAGCAAGGTGCTGGCAGGCGCATTACTTTCTGGGAACTCAAGAGGGGCCTCCTTTGCCTTGTCTTTTCCAGTTTCTCGAGTCCACTCTCCTTCACTCTTGGCTCCCTTTCTGCTTTTTCAAAGCTGACCAGGAGAAGCAGGGTCCGTGGCCATGCTGCCGATGCTCTGGTTTTCATTTCCAGAGCCGCAGCTCCCGCTTCGTCTCCTCTGTCTCTCATAAGCTTTGAAGGGCACTTGTGATTAGAATGGGCCCACCTGGATATAATTCACAGTCCACTCCCATCTGAAGGCTAGCTGATTAGTGATTTATCCCATCTACCCCTTTGCCATGTAACATAACATTCACATAGCAGTGCACTATGGGAAGAGATGTCCAACTAGATTGCCAGATAGGTTGCAGTCAGCAATCATTTTCTCGCTCCGTTCAGTCAAAAGAGACTGTTACCCGAGTTACCGATTGTTACTCGGGGTTAGGAGGTAGACCTCTTTGGGAGCATTGTTCTGCCTGTCTCATTTTGAACTCATCCTGAGGCGTTAATTAGGGCCAAGAGCTCATAAAGAAGTAGTAGGTCCTGATACAAGATGGGTTCCATAACAGTAACCAACCAAGTCGTTTCGCTGACAGGACAATCAGGCCCTTCTCCTCTATTCCTGATCCACGGCAGACATTGCTAAGCATACCCTCAGGATCCTTCTCCACACAGCATAATAGGTAATCACCAGTACAGTCAATCAGACTTGGCAAGCAAACTGAAATCTGTTCTCCATACTAAAACTGAACAAACGTAGTGGAAAGAGACTTTCTCTCAGGGCCTTTTTTGGTATAACTTGCTGATCTGATGTTTTAAAATTGGCAGACAAAAGGAGTCCCTGCTGTCCTAAATAAAGAGATCATAATATGACCGTAAAATAAGTGGAATAATTTATTCAACCCTTGACAGAAGTCTCTTTCTAGGATACTTTGTAGAGCACCCAAATGGTAACTAAAGACGTCTGTATTTATTACTAGCCCTGCCCACATAATGCAAAGCCTTCTTGTGAGATGTTTTTGATAATGAATTTTTTTCCCTAAGAGGATATTTTGCTTAAATATTTGACTGTATGCTTATATGTAGATATTTGAAAGCTTTTATTATTTCTAAAATAGAACATTATGATCTTTTACATGCAATCCTGTGGTAGTGAATTTTGGAAAAACAAAGAAGAAACAAAAAAGAAAAACCACACAGAATTCTGTCAGAAGTACAGTTTGCTTTTCATTCTGCCAGATATGTTTACATGCATTGATTCATTCAGCACATTTTTATTGAGCCTTTGTGCCACACACTATTCTAGGCTTTGTTGTCATTCAGTTGCTGAGTCTTGTCCAACTCTTTGCAACCACGTGGACTGCAGCATGCCAGGCCTCCCTGTCCATCACCATCTCCTGGAGTTTGCCCAAATTCATGTCCATTGAATCAGTGATGCCATCCAACCATCTCATCCTCTGCTGCACTCTTTTCCTTTTGCCTTCAATCCTTCATCAGCATCTTTTCCAGTGAGTCAGCTCTTCACATCAGGCAGCCAAAGTATTGGAGCTTCAGCATCAGTCCTTCTAATGAGTATTCTGGGTTGATTTCCCTTAGGATTGACTGGTTTGATCTTGCAGTCCAAGGGACTCTCAAGAGTCTTCTCCAGCACCACAATTGAAAGCATCAGGTCTTCGGTGTTCAGCCTTCTTTATGATCCAACTTTCATCCATACATGACTATTAGAAAAGCCATAACTTTATCCATATGGACCTTTAAGTATATATTATGGAAGAAAAAAAAAACAGACAAAAATCTATTCCCTCAATGAGCTCAGTTATGTACAGGGAAAAAAAATTACACCAAAAATGATACTATATTTTTCAAATTGTTTGTAACTCACTTTTTTGATATGCTAGTTTTTTTCTTTAAACCATTCCTCTAATTTTGTCAGGCTTTTGTAGTTTTCCCAACAGTCTTGATCACCCTGAGAGACACGATGATCATGGATAGCTAATTATGTAGTTAGCAGTTCAGTCCTTCAGTCTTGACTCCTTTTTCTAAGATTTGATGATATGTGATCAGGAAGAAACCTCCCACAAAGAGAATGCTGAGAAATGTACACCACAAAAGTTGACCTAGGGAACTGAAGAGAACTTCATTCTGTCTGTTTCCAGTTACCTATTGTTGCACTGTGTGCCTTCCTAAAACTTAGTAGCTTAGGAGAACAGCAATCACTGTACTATTATTAACTCATAATTCTCAAGATTTACTCAACTCAAGGGGCAAGTTCCCTGTTGGAGCTTGTTTTTCATGCAGCCCGACAATTTTGGGTACTGGAGTCACCTTCTATCTTTCTTCATTCACATGGCCCATTGCTTATGGCCCTTGGCTAGGATGTCAGCCAAAGCTGTGGTCTGGAGCACCCGCACATAGCCTCTCTGTGTGGCCTGCCTTCTTTGAACAAGGTGGTTGGAACACTAGGTGGAAAGTGTATCATAGCCTTTTATGAGGTAGACTCACAAGTCACATAGGGCCACTTCCCCCATAGTTACAGGCCTATCAGATTCAAGAAGAAACTGAGATGCCATTTCTTAACAGGAGGAAAATCAGCATCACATTGTAAGGGGTGGATTGTGGTGAGCATTTTGGAGAATGCAATCTGCCACAGGTCTCAAGTGTCTTATACCGTTCACCCATATGATTAAAGTTAGGGATACCAAACTTCCAGGATCACTGTAAGTTTAAGAAGAAAAGTTCTATCACTATCAAAGCTCTCTAAAAAAATGCAACTCAAAGATTCATTTTGGTAAAAAAAAAAAAATCCAATAATTGAATAACCGACTAGTCTACTGTTCCCTGGAGAAGGCAATGGCAGCCCACTCCAGTACCCTTGCCTGGAAAATCCCATGGACGGAGGAACCTGATGGGCTGCAGTCCATGGGGTTGCTAAGAGTCGGACACAATTGAGCAACTTCACTTTCACTTTTCACTTTCATACATTGGAGAAGGAAATTGCAATCCACTCCAGTGTTCTTGCCTGGAGAATCCCAGGGCTGGGGGAGCCTGGTAGGCTGCTGTCTATGGGGTCGCACAGTCAGACACGACTGAAGCAACTTAGCAGCAGCAGCAACAGCTACCGTTCCCTATATTTATCTTATGGATCCACACTTAAGAGTATTGTTACTTATGTGCTAAGTCGCTTCAGTCATGACCGAATCTTTGCAACCCTATGGACTGTAGCCTGCCAGGCTCCATAGGATTTTCCTGGCAAGAATAAAAGTGGATTGCCATTTCCTTCTCCATTAAGAGTATTAACTGATGATAAAATGACTTTATCAGATTTTTTTTTGTCTTTAATTTGCAAAACTCACCTTGAGAAAGTGACACATAAGAAATAATCTTTCCTATGTATGAAGCATGGGAAGAACCATGAGCTAAATTTGCCATACATGGCTATTAAAATTATAAAGTAAGTTAATTTAAGAAGGCTCTTAAAGGGGTTCCAGACATCTTTGGATTCTCCATGTATTCACTGTGAAGAGATAAACACCTTAAATCAATCACATTACTCTTACCTAAAAAGCCAGATGAGAATTTAGAGAAATAACTAATACTTGGTAAAACAACTATTTACAATAGCCCAAGATTCTTGAGAGACCCTTGGACTGCAAAGAGATCCAACCAGTCCATTCTGAAGGAGATCAGCCCTGGGATTTCTTTGGAAGGAATGATGCTAAAGCTGAAGCTCCAGTACTTTGGCCACCTCATGCAGAGTTGACTCACTGGAAAAGACTGATGCTGGGAGGGATTGGGGGCAGGAGGAGAAGGGGACAACAGAGGATGAGATGGCTGGATGGCATCACCGACTTGACAGACATGAGTTTGAGTGACCTCCGGGTGTTGGTGATGGACAGGGAGGCCTGGCGTGCTGCGATTCATGGGGTCACAAAGAGTCGGACACGACTGAGCGACTGAACTGAAGACATGAAATATCTACTAACAGAGGAAAAGAGAAAGATGATTCGGTGCATGCTGAGTCACTTCAGTCGTGTCCAACTCTTTGTGACCTTATGGACCGTAGCCCACCAGGCTCCTCTGTCCATGGGATTCTCCAGGCAAGAATACTGGAGAGGGTTGCCATGCCCTCCTGCAGGGGATCTTCCCAACCCAGGGATTGAACCTGTGTCTCTTAAGTCTCCTGAATTGGCAGGCAGGCTCTTTACCACTAGTGCCACCTCGGAAGCCTGTATATATATGGAATATATATAAAATGGAATTTTACTTAGCTGTTCAGTTCAGTTCAATCACTCAGTCATGTCCATCTCTTTGCAACCCCATGGACTGCAGCACAAAAGAGTGAAATATTGCCATTTGCAGCCACATGGATGGACCTAGAAATACTAAGTGAAGTAAGGCGGAAAGAGAAAGAAAATATGATATCACTTGTATGAGGAATCTAAAGAAAAAGATACAAAACAGAAATAGACCCGGGGACAGAGAAAACAAACTTATGAATACCAAAGAGGAAGGGGGAGAGGGATAAATTAGGAGATTGGGATGAACAGATATACACATTAGCAGATACAAAACAGATAGTCAACAAGAGCCTGATGTATAGCACAGGAAACTCTACTCAATACTTTGTAATAATCTATATGGGAAAAGAATATATATGTGTATAACTGAATCACTGTGCTATATACCTGAAACTAACATAATGTTGTAAATCAACTATACTTCAGTATATAAAGGAAAAAAAAATGAATCAACATTTTACGCTTTTATTTCAGTTCTTAATGAACACCTATGATATCAGTTCAGTTCAGTTCAGTCACTCAGTCTTGTCTGACTCCCTGCAACCCCATGAATCGTAGCACACCAGGCTTCCCTGTCCATCACCAACTCCCGGAGTTCACCCATACTCACGCCCATTGAGTCAGTGATGCCATCCAGCCATCTCATCCTCTGACATCCCCTTCTTCTCTTGCCCCAATACCTCCCAGCATCAGAGTCTTTTCCAGTGAGTCAACTCTTTGCATGAGGTGGCCAAAGTACTGGAGCTTCAGCTTTAGCATCATTCCTTCCAAAGAAATCCCAGGGCTGATCTTCTCAGAATGGACTGGTTGGATCTCCTTGCAGTCCAAGGGACTCTCAACAGTCTTCTCCAACACCACAGTTCAAAAGCATCAATTCTTTGGTGCTCAGCTTTCTTCACAGTCCANTTCATTGGAAAAGACTCTGATGCTGGGCAGGATTTGGGGCAGGAGAAAAAGGGGACAACAGAGGATGATATGGCTGGATGGCATCACTGACTCAATGGACATGAGTTTGAGTGAACTCCAGGAGTTGGTGATGGACAGGGAGGCCTGGTGTACTGCGATTCATGGGGTCCCAAAGAGTCGGACACAACTGAGGGACTGAACTGAACTGAAGTCTTTATTAACAAATGTTCAATTAGCTAGGAAATTTGGTAACATGACCTAAATTTGAATAATGATTCACATGCCTTTCAAAGCCATTTCCCAAGTCTAATTCAGTGACCTGTGTCCTGAAGACTCCTGTCTAGAGGACACAAAAAGGATGCCACCTCTATGTCACATAGAATCGAAAGAACATAAACAATAAGCATCATTCTTTTAAGAAAAAACACAAGAAATACTCATTCTCAGTAGAAATATCAGCCAATACAAAGAAATGAAAAGGCAGGAAAAACATAGTAATATTTCTGATCAAAGCAAAATGCTACCAAAATTTTAGTGCATACCGCTTCAGACTTTTTTGGTATGGTATTTTCAACATAGATGTTTAAAGGGTTCACGGTATGTGCATGCTTTTTTCTCCTCTTTTTGCAGTCAGTTATGTAACAGGCCAAGCCAGGCACTACACACAGGCTCACTCAACACCCTCTCAAGTTCTAACACAGCCTTCCATCCTCCAGAAACTAGTAGTAGTTGTAGTGTTAGTCACTCAGTCGTGTCCGACTATTTGTGACCCCATGAGCTGGAGCCCACCAGGCTCCTCTGTCCATGGGATTCTCCAGGCGAGAATACTGGAGTGGGTAGCCATTCCCTTCTCCAGAGGATCCTTACCCAAGGATCAAACCTGGGTCTCCCACATTGCAGGCAGATTCTTTACCACTGTACCACCTGAGAAGCCCAAAGGCTAGAAAGCCAAACATTTCCAAGACTCCCTTGCAGCCTGGCTTCCACAAATAACTGAGTCTCCACCAAACCCAGATGGAAGATACATTCCCTGAGCCAGATTTGGAAGGCAAGTGAGTGACATGAAGTAATGACCATGCTCAGGGATGGCAGATCTACTGGTAGCTGAGACGGAAAGTTTACTCTCAGTCTCTAGGATGACAGCCATTGAGAGGCGAGCATGGGCAGACATGCCGTCTCCTTTCATACTGTGCTGGGCTCAGCTATTGTCCTGGGCTCTGTAGCAACACTTGCAACCCTGCTCCTCTCAGAAATTCTGTGGTCTGCAACTAAGAACCCTAATGAATACCTGTGAACGCCTTTTCACATCAAAAAATACAAATCAAGAAATACTATATAATTGCCACTAGTAGCATCAGAGAAGTCTAGAGCACAGTGGCAACTGAGCAATCAATTAGACTTAGGAAAATATGCTCAAAGAAGTTAAATAACTCACCCGTTTCCCCAGATGGAGAGCGGTGGAGGCAAGCCCACATGTAAATCTCCTTATCCACACTCCATATAAGGAATTCACTCCATGCTTGCGTCCCAGTGAGAAGATGGACAAAAATGGCAGTGCTCCAAGTCAAACATCAGTGTTCCGTGTTGTATAAGACACTCATCCGTCATCTGGGAGGCTTTAGCCCGAGCAACAGCCACAGTGTGATGTCTTTTTAAGGTGTTGCCTCTTCTTTCCGCCCACCTCCATCCCCCAGCGCAGGCCCATCCCCAGAGCTGCTCCCCTGGGTGAAGACCTGCTGACATAATCACGGTGCCATGACCAAACACTGTAGCCTTCATTCCAGTTGGCTAAGGGGTGGAGCATCTCCTCAGGCGACAGAGGGTTCTGTTTGGTTCGTATGAATGAAGACTTGCTCCCAGGGAGCTAGCAGTCTGTAATGCTGTCAAAGAGGGACACTTCTTTTCGCTCTTCTCTTATGACAGCAAAGGATCGTTGTCAAAAGGCTCCATTTGGTAATGGAAAGAGCTTCGGATCCAGACTGGATCTGAATCCCAGCTCTGCCGCTTACTAGCTAGGTGACTGTGGGAAAAGTTATTCAATTTCTACAAGTCTTTCACTTTACTTAATGGTAAAGTGGAAAGAAAGATAATGGTTTTTACAAGGCTGTTCTTTGGAGCAGAAGAAATATTTCTGTAATGTTTGACACGTAAGGGACATTCTCAGGTGGCTCAGTGGTAAAAATCCACCTGCCAATGCAGGAGACTTCAGTTCGATCCCTGGGTTGGGAAGATCCCCTGGAGGAGGAAATGGCAAACCACTCCAGTCTTTTTGCCTGAAAAATCCCAGGGACAGAGGAGCTGGAAGGGTCACAAAGAGTCGGACACGGATGAGTGACTGAGCACACACAATAAATAGTTAATTTTATTGGGTTGCAGTATATGCTGTTAGCCAACGGAGTATACATTGGCCCTTCTCTATCTGTGATTTTATAGTTGAATTTGAACAGAAGACTAAGATCACTCCAGGGTGGCCCACTGCCATTTTGCAAAGGATTTAGATGGTTTCTTGAGTCCATATAAACATACATATCTGAGCTCATACCCAGCCATTAACAGGTCAGTGGAGTTTGTTTCTGCTGCAGCCTTACAAGTCTTCCACTAAGTGAACATAGGGACAAATAAATCAAAGCTTGGGTCTTTGAACATATGACATTATTTAAGAATTAGGAATGGAAATTAGGTATTCCGACAATCTTTGGAACGGTGTGAGTCAATAATATTTAAAGTAAAAGCTAAGCCAGCTTTCCCTATAGACATATAAATATAGAATTTATAGGAGTTGGGGTGTTTTTAGGTATTAATCTTTTTTCTATAGCTCAACATTTTTCTTACGAGGTGAGAGTTGCAGGAACACGACAATTTTTGTTTTTCAAGCAACGGTTCATTTTACAAATGACATTTAATCCCATATGTGCAGATTACACAAAAGTCCTGGCAGGCATATGCTGTAAGTAAGTAATTAAGTGCCAGTCAATTATAGCATTGTGCATTGTTTCCAAAATCCTGTTAACTCTCCTTACATCATTTCCCAGAGAAGCATTACATATATACATATATATGATGTTTTAACTGGACATTTTTATGAGGCTTTCTCTGAAGCTTTATTCAAGGATAAAAATACATATGGAAATCTTGTTTAACGATATTTGAAATGAAATATATACCCAAATGCTGATTCTTAAATCCCAAACTAGAGAAATTTTCTACTTAGTCTTTTCCTGA
Organism: Neotragus moschatus; assembly: GCA_006410615.1. Lineage (NCBI taxonomy): Eukaryota > Metazoa > Chordata > Mammalia > Artiodactyla > Bovidae > Neotragus > Neotragus moschatus. The sequence goes on along the minus strand of SJYA01000762.1, from coordinate 865,596 downwards.
ACAGAAGGGAAAAAAATCAAAATATTTTGATAAGCACTACTGCAGATTCTAAATTTTTTTGTTGAAATTTACTGATCATATACTTACTTTTATACAATCTGTAGCAAGAGAAAAATTTTTATGAAAGTTAGAATATATCTATATACACACACATTTTATTTTCCTGAAATTATCTAGTATTTCTTATCAAGCACAAGATAATTCTTTTGGGGGGAAAGAAATAGGTTTCCTAGTGGTTGTGGCTTTGAGAATTCATTTCCATTTCTCACCAAAACAGGCTCTTAAGACAGACGTTAACATTTGTGTGAAACTTTAGAACTGTGACCTTTCTTAGAAAATTCCATTCTGTGAGTGTACACACAATCACATATTCATTCAACATTGTCTCATAACCAAGAGGTCAAACAGGGTAAGCACTGAAAGATGGTAACTGGTTTGGCAATCAGGGACTCTCCGTGACCACAGTGAGAGGCTCAGGGTCTCTCAAGAGGGAGCTGTCAAGGTTGCAACAAGGGCTGGAGTCATTTCAAGCTTGACAGACTATAGAATCTCCTTCCAAGCTCACTCATGTTTTTGTTGGCCAAAAGCTTCAACTCCTTGGAGTCTGTCTGCTGTAGGCCTCTGTTCTGCACCATGTGGGCCCTCCACGGGCTGCTCGCGTGTCCTCCTGACATGACTGCTGCTTCCGCAGAGCAATGATCCATCTGACAGAGACAGAGATGCAGAGAGAGGGACAGGAGTGGTAGGACATAGGAGGAAATTATAATGCCTTTTCGGATGTAGGCTGAGAATCATAGACTTTATGCTATTTTCTGGAAGTGAGTCACTAAAACCACCATACACTCAAGGAGAGGGGAAATTAAATGCCACCGAATGAAAAATCAAAGAACATGTGGACATAGTTTTAAACCACCACGATCAGTTGAGATTCTTAACTGCAAGTTACAGAAATCCCACCTCAGAATGAAATAAACATCAATGGGAATTCATTTGTTCGCCAAATGAAAAGACCCTGCAGGTAGACAAACTTTGTGAGTCATTTGTTCAGAGCTCTGACTCTATTTCTCTGATTCTCTTTGTGTTGAATCATCCTCAGGCTGGTTTCCTACCAGCAAAATATGACTGTAGAAACTCTAGGCCCCATGTATGTGCATAGAGCTTTCCAGACTGAAGAGCATGGCTCCCTCTCAACATCCCAACAGAGTTCAGAGACTTCCTCTGACTGGATGGGCTGAAGTCACGTGACTTGCCATGCAAACCAGGGGTTGGAAGGCTTAGACTGGTTCCAGAGCTCCACCCCAAGTCAGGGCTGTGGAGGCTGTTTCCTGAAAGCACAGAAACCTGGGCCTCTGGGAAAAGGGGAATGGATGCTAGTGAGACAGCCACCGAAACCTACTATAAAACTCAGGGAAGTTTCTGTCAACTTTTAAAAATGGGGTAGAGAGCATTTTTGTAATTATTGATAGAAAGGGAAGGAAGCAGTAGAAATAGAGAAACTGAAGTCATATAAGCATGCTAAAGAATGAAAAGCTCAGGCAGAATGGATATTCCTGATAAGGTGGGAGGAGCACCTGTTCTTCTGAGATTAGGGACAGCAAGTGTAAACAAGGGGGAAAATACGCTGATTTGAGGCAAAGTGGAGGAAGGCTCAGGCAGGGCTGGCTGGTGAATGGGAATGAGAATGAGGGAGAAGGTGATGTCACCACCTGAAAGAGGAGAACACTATAATGGGACATCTAAGAGGTTAAGATGGTTGAAAGGGACAGACTCAAAGGCTAAAGTTAATGGTATTCTTCGTACTAGAAGAGCTAGGAAAACTCTGCTGCAGTAAGAAAGTCTAAACCAGAGGAGCCTGGTGAACTACAGTCCACGGAGTGGCAAAGAGTCATACCTGACTGAGCGCACACACATACACACGCATGCACACACATGCATGCACACACACACAAGCAGAGCTAGAAAAGCAAGAATGCTCTTGTAGAAAAGCAAACCTAAAGAATGCTGCAACAGAAGGTAATAGCACTGAAGGGAAATACTGTAGTACTCATTACGGAAAAGGTTAAGAAATAACCAAATTAAAGACAGTGGGAGTTTGAAGCAAGTTAAGCAAATATGGTAAATGTCAAAATGATATTTTAATCTACCTTTCAGATTTTAAGTGTATAAAACTTACATTATTTAGTCTCTGCCAGACAGTGCCTCACAGAGTATTAGGGTAATTTTTGAGTATGGGTAATTTTTAATTCTTACCATGGCTTCTAAATCTTGGCAACAAAATGAGGTGGGAACATCTGTTTCTTTTTTATTATTAAGCATGTAGATAAGCAAAATGAGAAAATGTATATATTTTTCCCTTTATTTAATAAATACTAAAAGATTCCTTTCCACCTAGCTGGCTTCTGGGAAGGAATCCTTGCCTTAAAATAAAATAAAGAAGCCTTATGTTTATATTCACACACTCATCTGGCTCAGAGTTTTGTTAAGAAAAAGTAGCATAAGATAAAAAGAATAAAAATATTTGAAAAATCTGACCTTGAAGCACAGGGTCATGAAGAAAGGCAACCTAGGTTCAACTTGCCTTAGGACAGCGACCTTGATAAAGGACTTTGATTCAAAATTGGTTAATGGGTTCCAGAGACTGAAGGAGCTGTTATACAAGTATAATGTGCCTTTCTTGGGAAAAAGAAACACCCTGCTGGATACATTTAACCTTCAATTTTGCCTCTTATAATAAGGTGGAAGGAGTCAGCAGACTAGGACCATATGGAAATTAAGAAAAGACTATTCTTCTCCGTGAGGGCATATTTCTCCCACTAGCTCTTTCCCAGGCTGACAATTTACTTTCTACTGGCAGTCTCTTAATGGTTTTGGAAAATACTTCATACTTTCTTACTACCAAACCCTTCATGGGCAACATAAGATGAATGATCAGCAAAGCCTGACTTCGATTTCTTTCTGAAGGCAGAAGAGGACATCAAGATATCCTTACATCACATAACTATCATCATTTACTGAACGTTCACCAGGTGCCACATGCTGTACTTGGCGTTTTACATACATCATCTGATGTAACTCTCCCAACAATGCCACAAGGTATGTACTATCATTATTTGACAGGTAAAGAAACAGATACAGAGAAGACAAGTATTCGGTCAAGCTCACAAGGTTAGTAGATATCAGAGCGGTATGTTGAGACCACATCTGTTTCTGAAGCTCACACTCTTTCCTTTGTGCCATTCTGTCTAAATAAATGGAAAGAATTTCCTAACATTTATATTGAAAAGAGTCAACAGTTTAAGGAAATGTTTAATATAAAAGAAATAAAATATTTTTTAAATGTGGATAGTTCAGCACAAATACAGATTAAAAATCAAACGTTGCACTTTATCCCCAAACTCACTGTAAAATACACTCAGACAAATACATAGACAGATAGCAGAAATACATTTTAAGGTCAGAAGCAAAGTGAAAGTTGCTCAGTCATGTCCAACTCTTTGTGACTCCATGGACTATACAGTCTGTGGAATTCTCCAGGCCAGAATACTGGAGTGGGTAGCCTTTTCCTTCTCCAGGGGAGCTTCTCAACATCAAGCCCAGGTCTCCTGCATTGCGGGTAGATTCTTTACCAGATGAGCTATCAGAAAAGCCCCCAACTTCAAATGCTAGGAGGTAACTGTCAGTTTAGGGATGACATGAGCATATCAGAAAGCAAACAGCTCAGGCCTGGAGGTAACAAAAAGAACCCAAAAGAACTGAGAAAGGACAACAATTTACTGAAAACCAGTGTGGCATCAAAATTCACTGATGGCTTCATTCAGTTAGAAACACGACATAAACAATGCAAGAAAAAATAAATACTGTAAGCAGCAGAGCTAAAGGGTATATAGAATCTGAAAAACAGATTTTTCACGTTGGCCCCAGGAGTCAAGTCACTGTTACATTAGATGATGTCATGAAAATAGGGGCTGACCATATTTAGCAACACTCACAGCAGGCAGGAATACTTCCAGACTCCCAAGACAATATCAGGAGATGTCAATCACCACTATGTGTTTTTGCACAGTACTGGGTGGACAGAGAATAACGCTGCTGTTTTAATGGGTTTATCCTGGATTGGTCCCAGCATATAAAATAAAACAATAATAACACTATAAGCCACTTCTGCACTTTAACATGCAGATATATACCAGGGTGGTGTTCTCAAACAATGTCCTCTGCCCCCTTCCCAGGAGGGAATTTACCACTGTCTGGGGACTTTTTGATTATTACAGTGTGAAAGGAAGGGTATTATTGGCATGTCGGTGGAGACATTCTACAATGTGCAGCAAGCCCCCATGACTATGAATCATGCAACCCCAAATGTCTACAGTGTGGAGTTGGAGAAGCTTTGCACTAGAGGAGGCTATTGCATTTGTGACCTGAGGGAAAGCCTTGGTCACTGCCTCTTGGAGTTCTTCACTTTCCCAAACACCACCTCTCAGGGATCATCGCTGCTGGCACAAAGGTCACTAGTAGGCCTAGAACTGTGAACAAGGTCGAGATGGCATTGTTTATTTTTCTTTCCACCTGAAACAATAAAGCAGGCTGTAAGGTCAGGTGTCAGGTCGCCTTGGTTGTCACTGCCGTCCCTGGGCTTTTCTGACACCGACACAGGACGGTCCTTTGGCGGCTGGGGTTTCTGGCTGGGTTTGCCCCCCAACCCCCACAGCAGTGTGTGCAACCGTGCCCCAATGGTGGGAAAAGCAAAACACTTGGGTAATGAGGCGTTTTCTGTAACGTCATTTATTTAGTCTAGATGAGAAATTTTGCTCTTTAAGAACAGGAAGGCTGCGTGAATTCCCAGAAGCTGGAAACTGGGCCAGAGGATACTTGTCCATTGGGGAAGTTGATCACTTTGAGTTTACTTATAAGGATAAGGCAAGAGAGGGAGTGGTGGAAACCCCCGATCTGCCCGATTTTCTACTGCTGGAAACTCCTCGACCTTGGAGTGCTCTGTCCTGAAGGAGAACCGGCGCCCGCGGTAGGAAGGGCACGTCGCAAGAGCTGTTTCCCGACGGGACCGTCCCGGCGTCCGGCCTCGCGTCAGGGTAAGGCGGTCTCCTTTTCCCAACTCCTGAGAGCCTCTGGAAACCCCGGGCTTCAGCAGCTAGGGCGAAGAGGAAACTGGCGGGAGCGGTCCCAGTACGGTGGGGGATGCTGGGCGCGCGGGAAGCGGTAGGAAGAGGCGGGATTCTGCCTTTGTCTCTCCGGCCTCACCGCGGAGCCCCGCCGCGCGCAGCCCTCCCGCCAGACTCCCCCAGTCCTAGCAGTGTACCCGGGAAGCCGCCCGGCGCGGCAGGGCGGGGGCGGGACGCACATAGGCCACGCCCACGGGACTTTAAAAGGTGCTCGGTGCGGCGGGGCGGGGCGCATATAGGCCACACCTACTTAATTTAAAGCGGTATCGGCGCGGCGGGGCGGGGCGCACCGGGGTGGGGGCGGGGTGCACAGAGGCCACGCCCACTGGGGCTTTAAAAGGTACCCGCGTTCCCCGCCCGGTTGCCAGACTCCCGCCGCGGTTTTTGTGGTCTGTTCTTGAACGTTCAGCGTGGTCCTCCTTCCGATTTGAGTGAGTAACCGGAATAAGGCGATGGGGGTGTTCCGCCGATCTTGGGGGTGGGGGTCCTCCTCACCCCCCCCGAATCCTCAGGCCGCCCTGCGGACGCCCCCTCCCACCTCCTCTGATGCTCCCATGGCGATCCCCATTTGGTACCCCCTTCATCCTCCTCACTCCTGCGCCTCGATCCCCACCATCCCCCTCCACACACCTGCCCTGGTCCCCGCGGCCGCCTGAGCCCTGCTTTCGGATCCCGGGTCCCCTGGGCAGAGAAATAATGGTGCGTTATCTCCATACCGGTTTTTCCGGGAGAGAGAGATTCGCGTGGCTGCTAATCCTCCTTTTAGTAGTCTTGGGCCCGCTCCTCCAGTGGCGCATTCTCTCTCCGCGGAGGGGAGGGCGGAATCCGAGTCCTGGGGTCTCCTGTGCCCCGAGTGTGCTGTGCGCTGAGGGCGATCTTCCCAGGGGCTGGCTCGGAGCCCTGGGGGTGAGCAGGGGGCTCCCATAGCCGGTTGAACTCAGAATGCTTCCTCTGTTGCAGTACAGAGCTCTTGTAGCCCTGTTGTTCGGCGGCCTCTGCGCACCGAGCGCCGAACCTTAAATGTTGAAGGAACAGGAGTGAAACGTCATATCGATCAGTCCCAGCTTTTTCCGGAACTTTCTACAATTCAGGTACAAACCGGGAAAGCAAGAATGCTTAGTTGTAAATTTTGCAACAGGTTCTGAAAATCATAACCGCGGTTCCAAAACTCCACGTAGGCAGCCCCCAGGGGGGAGGGGGGAGGGGGCTTTTCTGAGTCAGGAGACACCCACGTCTGCCCCACCCCCTCCTCCCAGCCTGGACTTTTGTAGAACGGTATCTGTTTAAATGGTTACTCAAAATGTTTAAGCTGCTTTATTCGCGGTCCAGAGACCAGACTTGTTTTTCATTTTCATTTTATAAATACTTTTTATTTTGGGTAATTTTTTAACTCGGGGAGTAAAAATGACCTCTATAATTCTTAACTTTTCTAATTAACCTGTTTTAAAGCTCTACTTATAAAAATGCCAAGAATTCAAATAGGACAGCCACAGAGTTGGCTATAATTTGACTCAGACTTTCAGGAAAGAGCTGGGCAATAGATTCTTAAAGGGCAGATTTCACATACTGTTTGTGTGTGTGTGTGAGAGAGAGAGAAAGAAGCTGGGCAATAGATTCTAAAAGGGTAAATTGCACATACTCGTGTGTGTGTGTGTGTGTGTGTGTGTGAGAGAGAGAGAGAGAGAGAGAGAGAGAGAGAGAGAGAGAGGTTTATTGTTACTTGTAGCAAAGGAGAATACTTTCTTAAGGCAGTGTCTCCCCAACAGCAAAACTGGGGAAGTTTTAAGCTAAGGGCACATGCATATTCATGAGGGGGCTTGAGCAAAGGAGAATTCAGCATAGAATTGGGACAGAGGTCAACAGAGTCCAAGCCTTAGTCTATTGAAGTTGGGGGCGAGGCAGGGGTGTGGAGGGGCCGGTCAACACCATTATTCCATCTCCACCAGGGTGGGAGGGCCTTAGTTACTAGTCTCAGGACTTAATGAAACTCAGGTTCTTGATGCCTCATCTCAGAATTCACTGAGAAAGTATTAGGTAAGAAGTGGAGAATTTAGAGAGAAACACACTCCACAGACTATCTCAGAAGTAACAGACCGACATACTTTAAAACTGTATGTATTTAAGACATACTTTAAAAACTGCATACCAAACTAGAACAAATTTTATTAAGTTCTCTATGGTCTCCCCCCACTATCTCATTGGTCATTGCCCTCTAAAATTGATTGCCTCTGATACTTTACCAGTATTTCTCAAGGTTCTTTGTACTCTGAATTCTAGTTTCCTTTTCTCTTTCAGAGTGAAATTAGATAGAGACAGGGTCTGCATCTCACAAGTCTTTGAAATTCACAGAACTTTGCTTGGGTATCTTAAACACTGTTGGACCAGAACCAGTACTGGTTAGCTGAATGAATGAATCAAAGTTTGAGTAAGATTCCAATTATAGAGAACAAAGATTTAATTGGACTCAAGCCATGTAAGTATTAGCAGCTTGGAGCTACAGTTTCTATCTTGAATTTTTAAATGGATCCCTCTAAATGTATTCGCAAATACTGACTGATACTGGTATGTGCCAAATACTGAGCTGAAAGCCGTACTCTTTGGAGGTCTGTCCTGATGAAACCACCAACTCCCTTGGATTTTGAGGAAACTCTTATTTTACATTAAAACAGCAAGACTGATGGCATAGAGTAAAGGTTGGCAGTAATACATGAAGAGCTTGAGAAACCTCAGTGCCACTGAATGTGGAGATCTGGGCCTCTAATTTTTCTTCTCTGTCAAAAATCAGGTAAATCAGATGAGCAGGGTGAGCACGCCCACTGCAGGAGAGGAGGCATAGCAAGGTGAGAAGGACAGGACTGACCAGCTGGGCCCAAATGCACATCCCAGCTGCAGCACCCACTGCTTTGATGACCTTAGGCAAGTTAGTTTATTCTTGGGTCTGTTACTTCATCTTATAAAATGGGTGTAACAGCACTTACCTCGCAGGGGTTCTCGGAAGGCATGCTGTTTCTTGAACCATTCTGTACTTTGTTGAACACAGGGGAAATGGCTATCAGCAAAAGCCTTCTCTGGGAGTGCTGACTTGGACAGTATTGCCTGGCCCTTGCTTGGAGGCCGGCTTTCTTCCCTTTTGCAGCTTTGCGCAACGGTGTCATTTCCTGGGCTGGTATTGCCTGGCATCTCTTGTGTTCTCTTGGATAGAGTTCCCTGCAGCTGGGGTCCCAATTACTTAGGATGGTACTACCTGACTTTTTTGTGTCATGGAACTGGCAGTCTAGTGAAGCCTCTGGACCTCTTCTCACACTTTTTAAGTACATAAAATAAAGTACATGGTACTAAGTTCACCTATCCTCAGAGAATTTCAGGGAATTTCAGGGAATCTGTGGACCTCAGGTTAAGAACCTTGACTTAGGGGAGTTTTCTCAAAATGAATTGTGGAGGAGCCAGGCACAAGTTCTGATTGTTGAACATTTTAATGTAAGTCTTGGAGGAAGAACCAAAAGATGTGTATTGTAAACCATTCGCAAAGGACATCAGGTTCCTTTGTTGCTCATCTCATTGTGCCAACACTACTACTAATTGTCCTTGACTAACAAGAAGACGGCACAGACCCTTGAATGCATTTCCGCTGGATGTCTTCCCAGTAAGGTTTCATCGTGGCTTCTTTTCCAGCAGAGAAAAACAGAATCAAATCCTCACCCCTCCCACAGCAGGATAGAAAACACCCAGTTTAAAAAGAACTTGTTGAGAGTGTAGCATTGACCTATATACACTACCACGTATCAAACAGATGGCTAGTGGGAAGCCACTGTAGAGCACAGGGAGCTCAGCTGGGTGCCCTGGACCTAGAGAGGTGGGAGGGGGGCCATATATATCTGTCTATATATACATCTATGACTAATTCTCTTTGTTCTACAGCAGAAAGTAATACAACATTGTAAATCAATTATACTCCAATAAATTTTTTTTAATAAAAATAATAAATCTTAAAAAAAAAGAACTTGTACTAATAGGCCCATGTCAGGCACTACTGTTTTGTGTTGCTAGCAGTGGTCTACTTTTAGTGAAACATCAGTCAAATAAACTGAATACAGTCTATTTGAATTTCATTGGTATTTTTAAGTTGAATTGGTAAGTTTTGGTTTCACAGTTATAAGCCACTTAATAATCTATGCCTCAGCTTTCCCACTCATACAATGAGGATAGTGATAATCCCCAGCTGTTACAAGGATTAAGTAAGTTAATATAATAAGTAAACTACTTAACATAAGTATGGTAAGCTTTACATTTGATTGATTTTTCTTACTCAGTTGCATCCAACTCTTTGTGACCCCATGGACTGTAGCCCACTAGACTCCTGTGTCCATGGAATTTTCCAGGCAAGAATACTGGAGTGGGTAGCCATTCCCTTCTCCAGGGGATCTTCCCCNTATGGTAAGCTTTACATTTGATTGATTTTTCTTACTCAGTTGCATCCAACTCTTTGTGACCCCATGGACTGTAGCCCACTAGACTCCTGTGTCCATGGAATTTTCCAGGCAAGAATACTGGAGTGGGTAGCCATTCCCTTCTCCAGGGGATCTTCCCCACCCAGGGACTGAACCCATGTTTCCTGCATTTTCTGCGCTGGCAGGCGGGTTCTTTACCACCTGGGAAGCCCCAACCTTTAGAATAGTTAGAAATAACTGTTTCTAATTATTGTTACTTATCACATGGCAGACATTACTTTACGTGCTTCACAAATATCGTCCAATCTCAAAACTGCCTTATGATATAAATAAACAATATCTCCATTTTTAAAATGAGAAAATGAGCGGATCAGATAACCAGCCTAAGATCTTTTGGCAAACAGTAGTCTTGGCAGATCGATCTCAGTCTGACTGTATGTAAAAACCACGCAAACATTAAATTGTCTGAGTAATTAAATATCTTGTCGTTTGCACAGATTATGGACAGATGGAGGTCTGGCAGACAGAGGTCACAGTGACCGAGTTGAGAGCGTAGGTGTATTCTAATGGGTGATTTGGCAACTAGTCTCCAAATCTGTGTCAAGGGTTTTGCTGTCCTCTGGGTTGAAGACATGAGTGGCAACAAGATACAGAATTAGTAATGAATGGTGAGGGTGAGGTGAACATAGGAGTGCGTGTTAGACAGAAGGGAGGTTTCCCTCAGGAGGAGGATGGACTTGAGGGAGCACAGGAGTGGTAGAGTACTTTTTGGTTGAGAGCAGCCGTGTGGGCGTGAGATTAGCAGAGAGGTCATTTACTAACTGCCAGTTGGCTGGATGAAGACACTGGGCAGAACGGAAGGCATTCCTAGTGTAAGTTACAGTCCATGCTCCAGTGATCTGAATGTTCTCCACCCTTAAGTCAGATACTAGAGTTTGGAGACAGCTTGTGGTTCTGGAATCTGACATGAGTGGTTGAACCTAGACTTGCATCTTTGGAGGTCACTGATCTGAGCAAGTACTTAACCCCAGAACATTTGGTAACCATATTTCAGGCCCACTGCTGCTCCTGAAGGAAAAGGAGGCCCACGTTTATGGAGCACAGGCTCTCTGCCAGGAACTTTACGAATGTTATTAATATCTCGTTAAATCCTTAACAGTCGTCCTGTGAGAGACTGCTCGTCCATTTCCAAGTTGTGGCTGAAGACACAGAGGCTCAGGGGTCAGGAACCTGGTTGAGATGGCAGAGCTATCACCGACTTTCAAGCTTACAGTGTCTGATTCTGAGTCGCACACTTTCTCTTCCCCCAGGAAAGACGTAGAGGCACACTGCGATTTCTATGGCAGACATTAAATGATCACCCTGAACTCAGAACCTTGACTGATCTCCGAAATCTTGCAGGAACCCGTATCAGTGAACCAAGATGAAACTATCCTGGCATCCCTCTATCAGTAGACTCCCAAACCCTTTCTGCATGCATCTGGGCTTTGGGTTCTGTTATTTTGCTGTTACTTGTTTATATACCTCTACCACCAAAGTAGAACTCCTGACACTCTTCCTTTACCCTTTTATCCTCCGCTCCCGACCCAGGATAAGGCTTGTAAGATGCTGAGTTAACTAGGTTTGCAGGAGAGCTGCATAAACAGTGCAGCGTTCCCGTCTTTATCAGCTGCTCCTGTGCCCAAAGAATTACTCGAGATTCAGAAATCAAGTCAGGGGTTAACTGGATGACAGAGGGAAGTCAGTTTTCCTGATGTTTTAGAGAGATTAGGGGTATAATGAAGGATGGATGGACTCTGAGATGGGCAGGAGATGAGTATTGATAACAAAGACGGAACATGGCTAAATGCCAATGGTAAAGGCTGCCAATAATTAGATGCTGACTAGAAGGAGATTTGCTCACCTGATTCTCTTAACAACTCTATATGAAAGGCACTGCTATCCTCATTTTCCATATGAGGAAGTGAGACTGTTGACTCCAAAATCCATTTTCTTAGTTCACCCTGAGGCTGAGCTCTCCTGAAGGCCAGCTTGAGGATCTGGCTTTGGTAGAAAGTGCCCAGTGGAACACGGAGCCTGTCACTCAGATGCAGTCTCACTCAGATAAGGGACATAGACTAATAAGAAGGCAGTGGGTCGAAGAAGAAAATTTTAGAATGGGCATTCATACATGAATGCTTGTGAAGCTTAATTTCTTGTTATTTACAGCTCTCAAACTCTGGCCTCTTTAAAAACCACTGTAATTGGGGACAGTTACATATTCTTTAACAAGTGACCCGGTCTGGATGTGGCTCAAATTGACACTGGTTTATAGTAGATTCTCCTCTTGGGAAGTTATTACAGTATGCTAACAAAGATTCTAGTATAATAACAAAGACCTGCATGTAGTCGTAAAATGGCAGATCTTCTGGAAACATTTAGAATCTAGGTTTATGAGCAATTCACTCGGCATCAGAGCAATTAACTTAAATTGCAAGTGGTGACATGGAGACTTGAAATTCATGGGTTTGCGTCATTCAGATCCTAAAATAAGGCAGCGCAGCACAGGTGGGGAGAATGCTCCCTGTGGCCACTGGCTATCTAGAGAATGAGCTAACTTTACCACAAGGTGACTCAGATTTAGACAGTAAGTTTCTTCTTGGGCTCAGTGTTACGGATTCTGGGTGTGGTGCCTTTAGACCAGCGAGAAGCAGCAAAGAGAAACTGCACATAGGTGTTTGGATGAAAATCACGTTTTTTTTTCATCCAGCACAGTGGATAAATCCTAGTGCTGTCACTCTTTCCCGTAAGGAGAACCAAAGAACAAGATGAAAATACCTGAATTAGCCCAAGTGTGGCCTCTTTTGCAAGGTGTGTGTAACGTGGGATTTTCTTACCTTTCTGTAAATTGGTACACAGGATCAGGGAAGGGCATGCAGCCTGCTGTGATTAATGTCAGCTGTTGTGGAGCAGTGCAGCCAGGGGCTTGCAGGAAAATGAAGCTCTGGGTTTGTGTGTGTGTGTTTTAATATATGCATAGCCGTGCCAAGAGTGACAGAAATGGAAGATGGTCCCGTCTCCCTCTGCCAAACTTAGCAAATGTGCAGAGGGGCACACCCAAAAGGTGTAAACTTGAACTTCATAGTCCCCACGAGTGCCAACTGTCATCTACTTGTGGTGCATTGTAATGTCCCAGAAGGAGGTTTTGAGGGGCTGATCAGGTGACTTTGTTCTTTACTGGCTGTTGCTCTGAGCTGTGTCCTATGGGTGCTGGTCAGGGGGCTTCCTCTAAGAAGACTACTGGCAGGGTGGACAGTATGAGATGCTTCCCCATCCTCAAGCTGCCAGTTACTGGATATCTGCCAAGAAGTTTATGTATTTGTGTTTTATCTTCACAATATCTCTGTCAGGTAGAGAGGGTTACCTTCCCCCCTTCTTTTGCAGATAAGAAAGCCAAAGATTGCACAGCCATTATAATAGTGAAATTAACTCAGGGCTGTCTAAATCAGTGTTTTCCTTCATCTCTCCCTTCCTTCTTTCCCCTCCTTTCCTTCCATTACAAAATATTTCAGACATACGAAACAGAGAATAACATAAGAAACACCTGGCTACCCACTCTGCAGCTTAACCAATAAACATAAATCCAACTGGATCTCTCTGAGGATGCCCTATTAGCCTGGCCCACAGGGAGCGTTATTCAGAAACCCTGAGCAAAGCCTGTAAGCTGAGTGCAACTTTTATAAAGCTAATGATTTGGAAATTGTGCTGAGAATCCAAGAATGTGATGGAGAAAAGTAGGGCAGTGCTACCGCTGTCTTCATAAGATCGAGTCGGGAAGTGTACAAATTGAAAACGGAAGGATTCTTTTAAAACAATAGAAATTAAGTATTTTAACATATGCCAAATACTCTGGTAGATGATGTGGGGGAAAGACAGAACTGTGGTCCCCACCCCCAAAGGAAGAAGTTCTTAAAATGCTAAGCTGAATAGCTATTGGATAGGTATTTTCCCCCAAGATGACTACTTACATTTGACTGGCATGGTGTGTACAGTAGGAATCAGACTTAACTTACAAGAAGTGAATTTAAGTAACCCTGAATTGCATAAGAAAAGGGAGGATATTCTTCCATTTTTAAAAGGCCCGAGTTGCTCTACACTAGAGAGAAACACAGAGTGATGAGTTAGTTTTGATGTATTTTTAAATGCTATTCAAAGAAAACCCAGAACAGGGTTAGTCTTGATAGAAGTCTGGCTCCTGACAGGTGACTGGTCCAAAGTAAATATGATACAGGTTGGCGGTACCATGACACTTTTGAATGTGAATGAGAAGGGCCTTGACGATAATGCATTTTAAAAGCCAGTGAGGCTGTTGATGTTTGGGATCCGATTTTAGGTCACTACAGCATCATTACCTACAAGTCTGGCTTTGGTGTTTGGATTCCTCAGAATCATGGGGTTACTTCCAGCAGATGTCTGTTGTATCTGTGAGCATTCCAGAACGCAGGTAACTTTGGAGCCACGGGGCAAGGTCATTACATTAACTGAGCTCCGAGCTTAAGCCGGGGCAGGCTGTTGGAGCCAAGTTCTGTGTCAAGTTCTGCAGCTGGGCTCAGGTTTCACTGTGGATTTAAACAATGGACCACCTTTCTGCAGGGACGGGAATGAGAGATTTATGCAACTACTAAACTGCTATGCAGATACATCCCATTGGTGCTGGGTATCAATCCTATACAATGCCTTCACAGGAGCCTGGTAACATGCGTGGACCCCAGGAATTAATCTGTTCCTGTCTGAACAGGGAAATAGGCTTTCTGCAAGTTGAAGCCAACAGTATAGCGATAACTGGTCCCATCAGTCAGGCCTTGGTGTGTCTATTTGTTGCTACTGATGTTTATTTCTGGGACCAGGGGCTCTGTCTCCCAAAGGGAATTTATTGGCTCATAAAACTGAAGAGCACGGGATACAACGAGGTGAAGCTGAAAAGCATCTAGTTTCTCTGTTTTCCTCCATACTGGCTTCATTTTTAAGTTTCCTTGCAGACAGCTGCTAGCAACGCCCCTCCTGCATTTTTGCCCAGTTAATTGTAAACCAAAGGCCAGGTTTCACTTCCATTGAAGTGGCCTGGGGTCCTGTGCCTGGTCCTAAACCAGTCACCACAGGGGATGCAGTGATCTGACCGGTAGGACGAGCTACATGTCCAACCCTGGAGTGGAGGGTAGAGTCAAACCCCTCTAACCCAGTGCTTCTCAAACCGTCTGTGGTGAAGGACTGTTCTCTTTAATTTCCAAATAGAGACTGACTGACTGTCTTCTGTCCGACAAGATGAGTCCACTGGTTATGCTCTTGACCACTGTGGCGTAAAACTGGGGAAAGGTTTCTAAACGCTTGCCTGCATGTTGTCTTGAATTGGTAGCAAGCACCATGGACTGTCTCCAGGAAACTGCATCTTAGTCTCTTAAAGCACATGTGCCAAGAAAGAGATGGCTGCTTCGCTGGAGAGAATCTGGGGAAAGTATTCCCAGAAGAGGGGCCAGGGAAGGCTGGGTACCAGCAGGGTGCCCAACATAGTGATTAATTGTCAGGCTTTCTTATGGAAAGACCTCTGCTCAATGTTCAGGAAGCCTCGCGTTCTGGATGGTCTAAATGGTGTAGGGTGGTAAGTGGGATGGGAATTTTCTCCACCCTCCTTTTTAATCTTAAGACTGAAGATTCTTCAGCGTTTTGCTTAAGAGGCTGTCCCTGTCTCTTCTTCTAGCCAGATTTGAGTTAAGTCAGGATGTCCCAGCTTTCTTAGAGGCCAGCCGCTCATACAAGGGGACACAACAGACAAGGGCTGCAAATGCCACTGACTGAAGGGAAGTCTGGAAATGACGGTGGAAGCCAAAGGGATCCTTATACTGTGTCTTTAGATACTGTGTTGTAGGTACTGCAGGGCTGACATAACATGCTGTCTTTACAGTAGGACAACTGTAACTGGCAAAGGCACTCGAGCAGGCTGGCCATTCAGAGCTAGGCATTTTAAACTGGGTCCAAGTAGACCAACTCATTGAGAGAGACAAGAACACGCTGCCCTACATCATAGCAAGACAGCTGAGGATTTCAGCTTCCAGCTGCTCTCCCACCTCACAAGTCACAGTGCGTGCGTGCTCAGTTGCTCAGCCGTGTCTGACTGTGCGACCCTGCCAGCCGCCTCTGTCCATGGGACTGCCCAGGCAAGAATACTGGAGTGGGTTACCATTTCCTCCCCCAGGGGATCTTCCTGACCCAGGGATCGAACCCAGGTCTCCGGAGTCTTTTGCTTTGGCAGATGGATTCTTTACCACTGAGTCACCTGGGAAGCCCCATCAGGCCACACTACTTAAGAGGTTTTTCTGACACACTGAACGAGCAATTCACTTCACTAGGAAGGGGACTGGGCAACATATTTTGGATGGACGGCCAGGCCCATCAGAGAGGGCCAACCAGCTGTTGGCTGGACCGGAGGACACTGGGATTAGTACGGTTGGCATCTGGATGGAGGTCTGCTATGGTTACAGCCAGGCTCCTCCGTGCAGTTGTACTAGTCAGATAAGCAACTGTTTATGCTGTGACCTCCTATAACTTTACAGAAGACACACAGCTTAACGCTGCCTGGCCACTCGGCACTTGCTTCCTCCCTAGAAAGTGTGTCACAGCTTGTGTATGTTAAGCGGTTAGGAGTTTGGCAGTGTTACAGTGAAGTAAACATGTAGCAACAAGCTCTGCCCCTTCAGCTGAGTTTTCAAGCAGTTCATTACAGCTGGCTGCGCTGGTGGTGGCGTTTGCCCTTCCGCTCCCTGCACTGCTTTCTTAAAGCCTGTGGATGCGGGTGGCGGTTTGTTTTGTGCCTGGCGTCCTGCATTGTTGCATCGTCCTTTGTCCTGTAGCAGGAAAAAAACCTGTTTGTGACAACCCCGTTTCCTAGTGAGAGAGCTGTAATTTGGGAAGCAAGATGAGGTTATGTTGGAGGACCCGCCCGTCTTTGAAAGGTGCGGTCGGGGCAGGTTATAGAGAAATGAACGCTGTCCCCCAGGTCTAAACAGCCCTCCGGGGAACCTGTGCGGCACCTCGTCGGGTAGGGGCCCGTCCTAAAGATGCTCTCTTCCACAGGATGCCTGTCTGGGGAGGTGGCAACAAGTGCGGGGCCTGCGGGAGGACCGTGTACCACGCCGAGGAGGTGCAGTGTGACGGCCGGAGCTTCCACCGCTGCTGCTTCCTGTGCAGTGAGTCTCCCTGAGCTCGGACTCGCGTGTGGGAGCTTCCATTCACTCCCTTCGGGAAGCGGCTGCTTCTGTTAACAAGGCTGACACCAGCAGTCCCAGGGGTTTCTGCCTGTCTGTCCTCCTGGACGGTGCATGCGCCCAGCCTCCCAGCAAGGACAGCGAGCCAGACACAGCCCTGCGTCCCCACAGCACTCCCCTCCATTCGTGCATGATAACTCCATGCACGTTATCAGTTGTCACGTCTGTCTCCCCTGCTGCACCCAGAGCGCGCGGGTGTCTGTGGTTTGGCGCCCAGCACAGTCCCTGGCACATCCCCCGGGCTTGGCTCCGATCCCCGGATGAACGGCTAACTCCCCGTGTGCTCTGGCTTTCTTGTCCTGGCTGAGCTCCTCCTCTTTGAAACCTATTGGCGGGTTTCTCACCATGTCGGTTGTTGAAATTTGTCTAGAAGCTCAGATCCTGACTTCTCTGATAGTGAAGATTTACAGTTCTCTCTTGTTACTGATGTCCTAAATTTGAGGGAAAGGAACTAAGGAAATGAGAATACCATAGAGTTTGTGGGCAGTTCCTGTTGTTTTTGGATGGAGAATGAGCAGAGTGTCTGATGGAGACAGGAAGTAGCCCATGAAACAGCACATGCCCGACTGTTCCACAGAGGAGCAGTACCTGATAAGGAGAGAGAGAGGATAGGAGAGAAGCCCCACCCGCCACGCTGCAGACTCCTTCTGAGGACCACCAAGTCCAGTCTTAAAACAGGAGAGCAGCTGCTTTAGAAAGCTCGACGTTGATCAGCTTGATTCAAATGACAGCATTTTCTTTAATGAAGGATTTGTCACATGAGGAACCCTCCCATCCTGCGGCTTACCTGCCATCTCTAGAGTACCCTGCAGTGAAGACGACTGTTAGGAGTTCTGTATGTTTTCTTAAAAGAATTAGTTACGCTAAGGAATAATCAGAAAGAGCTTCCCTCACAAATTTTAGTCATCCTTTTCCTTCTAGGCACCAACACTGAAGGCATCTGGACCTTTTTATACAGCAGCTGCTTTGCAGGCGGCCAGAGACAGACGAGAGTTGCAGCTACAAAGAGCACAAACAGCACATGGGTGTGTGCTCTGTACGCCTCCATAGCAGCTAGCATTTCTGATTTGGTTTCACCATTTCTTCTCTTAGAAGTTAACTTTCTTTTAAAGGAATCTAATTTTTCCACAGCTCTGCACCCAGAGAGTATAAGAACAAAGAGGAAATGCAAATAACTTGAAAAACTATTCTTAGTTGTTTCCTCGAGGTTAAGCCATGATGTCTACACCATAATCAAGCCAGTCTTTATTAAATGTCAAGGTCATGACTGGTCATTTTTATTACTCTTTCCCAATATATGTCTCTGCTGACTAAAACCTTTTAAGGAAATAATTTAGTTTGTAGACCTCAAACTTCACTGCATAGAAATGCAGATGAGGCCTTAGGGAAAGGGGGTGGTTCTGTAGTAAAAATTTCATATGTTTAAACTTGTTCTGGTTCATAGATGTGTGTTTGAACAGTTTCTTTCTATGTATTCTGTGAAGGGTGTTTGTTCTTCAGCAGCGTACAATTTTAGGCTCACTCTGTCTTCAGGCAGACACAGGTATGTCAGTACTTGAGGCTCGGCGTGAAGGTGCAAAGATGATGCTGTCATTCTGGTCTACCAGAGAAGACCTCAGTCTAAGAAAACAGAAACTCACCATCCAGCTCTGCTCTGAAGCACCCAGCTGGTCACGTCTCCCTGCCCCTCTGTCTCTCCTGTTTCCATCTCTCCTTGAAAAGGGGGGGGGGACCCCCTCCTCTATTGCACCAGGGCGGGCTTTCCTGCCGCCCAGTTGTGCTACCAGTGAGCTTTCCCACAGTTTGTTTTTTTCTCCAGCTTAATTGCAGTTTTAGAAAGTGAAATAATGTCTGGATAAAACCTGATGACATTTGGCAGTTTTATGAAGTGGGATACGTGGAAACGTCTTGTGGTAAGAAATCCATCAAGAAAGAATGTGTTCCCCTTTGGGGACTGAAGGGAGACTTGAAACCACTTGACGATTTTCAGACGTTACTTATCACTGCTGGAGAAGCTGGTGGCGAGATGTGAGAAGACTGTTTTTTCCCTTCCAGACTAGTGATGAAAACTAGAATTCTGGATTTTAAACTGTTTTCATCCCAGGAGGTGCCCTTGGGAGGTGCTCTTGGGGGAAGAGGAGCTGCAGAGGAGCCCGCGCCCGCTGCCAAGGCACTGCTGCCCTTTTGTTCTTTAACAGTCCTTGGATGAAGGGGATGAAGACTGTGTTGAGGGTCAGGAGCAAAGGCCTGGGCACCAAGCGCCAGCTCTGGTGCTCTTGTGCTCCTTATCACAGTCACCTCTGAAACCCCTCTCCCTCCTGCCTGGGAGGCAGACCCTACCACAAAGTTTGAGGCTTTAGGACAGTAACATTCTAATATATTTCTAATGCAAACCATCATATAGGTGGAGGAAGGCAGATCGTTCTCAGATAACTGAGCAGTCCAGAGGCCCTCGGGTGGCTTCTGGGAAGCAGCAAGTGAAGCAGGAATGAGAGCCTGGCCTTTCCCTTTTCTAGGTTTTGTGCCAGCGCTAAGCCATCACTGTTCTAAGGAAAAAGGCATCTTTGGCACATTTTTTAAGTCTAACTTTTCCACCCCCCTCAGTGGTTTGCAGGAAGAATTTAGACAGTACAACGGTGGCAATTCATGATGAAGAGATCTACTGCAAATCCTGCTACGGAAAGAAGTACGGGCCAAAAGGCTACGGGTACGGCCAGGGCGCAGGCACCCTCAACATGGACCGGGGCGAGAGGCTGGGCATCAAGCCCGAGCGGTGAGTCAGGTCCCTGGCCGCCAGGGAGGAGGAGCGGTGATTCACGTGGCTGGATGAGCAGCGGAGCCTGGGAGTTCCTGGGCTCTTAGCTTAAAATAGTCAGAGACAATGACTCAGGTTTACTGCTGTTCTTTAAGCTTGAAATAATGGACAGTTTTGGACCTGGTGAAGTTCTATTGATTATTCTGGTGATTTCCAGTCCTGGTTTATAGCATTCTGAGGTGTGTCAAGGAGTCATGATATTCTCAAAAGCAAGTGCCACTTTCACGGCACTTCAAAGATGTCAAACGTAGTGTCGCAATCAGGAGATGCGTTTCTCCTGTGCAGTTAGGCAGTCGGCGACAATTCCTCAGTCACTCCCTCCACGCTAGAATGCTTCCTCACCAAGAAATGACTTTTCTTTAGCTTACTTAAAACTGGAAATCATTTCCTGTGTTTGATTCTACGAGATGAGTTGCTATTAAAGGTGTCAGTACCCAAGTAAGCCAAGTGCTAATAAACCCGCTAAATTTTAGTGATTCATGTTGAGGCTAATTTCTATTGAAACTTATTCCTATTCTTGACCCAATAATCCCTTCAATTGAACTTTATATTTGTCACATCCCTTTTTATACTGAAGAAGCCAGAAGTGGTATAATAATCCTGTAAGACGGCCTTTCCCTTGGACAAAGGCCATTAATTGTGCCCTTACTCTAGACTGGATACTATGCAATAATATATGGTAACTCATATACTTCTCACAGTCCTACAAAGTAGGGATTCCCATCTTACTCAGGAACAAAGTAAGACAGAATCAAGTGAATTGCCTAAAGTCACATTGCTAGTTAACTGTAGAGCCCAGAACAGTGTAACTCCAAAGCTTATACTCTTAAGCACAAGGCATTGGGATGCTGAAAAATGTCTGCTGAACATTTATGTTCATTCTGTATAATCATAGGAACTCTGAGTTTAGATATTTTGTCCCTGTTTTATGGACAAGGCACTAAGGCTCAGTTCACACAGATAAGTAGCAGAGCCAGGATCTGAACATCTGTCCTCTTGGCCCTGAACCTGTGCCTCTCTTGTTCCTTCTCCTCTCTGAGCCATGGTGCCTTGCTGGGCGTCAGCTGTACTAGGACTGACTCATCCCTGCTGCATGCCGTCACTTCAAGGAAGGCCAGCTTACCTGACTTTGTTAATGTTCACTGTTCTTGTTTTGCTCTTCTCTTCCAACTTGTTAAAATCCATTCTTCTTCCCCAAGATTTTATTTCAAGCACAAATCTGTCCAGCTTCCCCCTAAACAGAGCTCATCCATGACTGCAAAGTGAGTCAGCGACTGTGGCCATAGTGGTAAAGCCACAGGGACCAGCGGCCCCTCCGCTGGGTCTGCTCTTCCCACATGCTCCAGTACCTGGCCGATGCTCCAAGCTGGCCTGTGGTATCTGTGCCCTCCCCTCTACCCTGTGTTAGCCTGGCCCCGTGCCACGCATCCAGCAGGACCAGGTGCAGGCTTTCCTTTTCTGGAAGCCTCTCTCAGTGACTGTACTCTGGGAGCACCTGTGGTCTGGAAGGCCCCCACGTGGTCAGCGCAACAGGTGTAGGGTGCACACAGCTCCGGGAGAATTTCTTGATGAGGCAGCACTCAAGGGGCAGGGACATCTTCATTGGGCAGACCTGCATTTTTTTAGTTCAGGCTCACCCATTTACTAATACTCTAGCCCTTCAGCAGGTTATTCAGCACATAAGCCCATGTTTCCTCATCTGACATTCAAGGTAACAATTAACCATACCTTCCGAGTTTGTTAGTTCCCTGGCGACTCAGATGGTTAAAAAAAAAAAAACTACCTGCAATGTGGGAGACCCAGGTTTGATCCCCGGGTGGGGAAAATCCCCTGGAGAAGGGCATGGCAACCCAGTCCAGTATTCTTGCCTGGAGAATCCCATGGACAGAGGTGGATCACAGTCCACGGGGTTGCAAAGAGTCGGACACGACTAAACTACTTTCTCTTCCGAGGTTGTTGGAAGGTGGAAGATAATCCATATCAAGTTCTTCTCAGTAGGACTAGCAGATCTGGAAATTTTTCTTGGAGAACACGTAACTACAAGTGTTGGATATTGTGAATAGCTTTTAAAGATCACAAAGTAGGTGGGGATGTCCTTTGGTATCTGCAGGGGATTGGTTCCAGCACCCTTGCTGCTGCTGCTGCTGCTAAGTCACTTCAGTTGTGTCCGACTCTGTGCGACCCCATAGACAGCAGCCCACCAGGCTCGCCCGTCCCTGGGATTCTCCAGGCCCCCTTATGGATACTAAAACCTGAGAATGCTCAGATCTTACACAAAGTGGTGTACTATTTGCATGTCACCTACACATACCCTCCCAGGTACTTTTAAGTCACCTCTAGATGACTCATAAGACCTATTACAATGTAAGTGCTATGTAAATAGTTGCTGGCATGTGGTAAATTCAGGTTTTACTTTTTGGAACTTCCTAGAATTTTTTTTCTTGACTATTTTCAGTCTGAGCCTGGATCAGTCTGTGGATGCACAATTTGTGGATAAAGAGGGCTGACTATATATATACAGTGGGTTGTGGAGTTTTAAAAATATGCCCATTTATGGACAGTTCAATCCTGTGAATTAGTACTGTGAATTGGTATTTGTTGCTTAGAATAAAATTTCCAGTGGCCACATCAAACATGATTCAACAAATTCTGTGCATGAAACAATTTAGGTGAGTGGGAATGTAGGAAACTTGGAGATGAGATATTAACAATACACGTGAAGTTTGAATAAATTGTCTTATGAAAAGGCGGTATTTCTCGTCAACATTTCACTTAAAATATATTCGAAAGTTACTTAATAAAAATATAACTAGGACAAGACTGTTTTCCTAGGTGGAAAAACTAACACTTAGCTACCCTTTGCTGAATGCTAACTGTTGTCGTATCTGCTCAACCTGTTTGTAAGGTTTTAGAGTAGCCTTTAAATCTGCTCAGAGCCCAGAATGGTGTTCTGTGTGCAGGTGCACCCATAGAATGAATGGGAAAAAGTTACAGAACAAGGAAAGTAAGGTTCTATCTAGTGACTTGGACATAGTGACAAAAACAGCACTCTATACAGAGAAAAAGTAAAAGCTACACAGATCACATAGTAATAGGCCAACTTGCTGAAATATTTTCCCACAAAGAAAGAAAGTTATTTATACCTTCCCCCAATATATTGGGGCATTAAATAATCCATAAAACATACTTAATTTTCATAATTCTGCCTATATGCAGGAACTTGACTGCTTAAACTACCACTGATTTTTTTCTATTTTTTTGTGAAGAAGCTAGCTGTTAATTCCAATGTTATATGAACAATAATAATAATAACACGAATGTGGGGTGCACATACATGCTATGGTAGGTAGCTTAAGTGTTTAGTGCTGAGGATTCAACGAATTCTGATGAGTTTAGATTCAGAGGGACAGATACTTAAGCTTTGTCTGACTTTTGGTAACAATAATGAGCCCATAAATAGATTAAGATAATAACTGGCTAGCCCGAGATTTCTCTCTTCTTGGCCCTGTCCTGGCCTGTGGAGGCCTCCAGCCAAGGACAGTAGAGCAGTTACATCCCAGTTCTGTTGTGTCTGCCTTGTGGCTTCTGAGAGCCTTTGGGAAATCTTACCTAGTTCCTTTTTTCCCCCTTCCACAAGTGTTCAACCTCACAGGCCGACAACAAATCCAAACACTTCTAAATTTGCTCAGAAATTCGGAGGTGCTGAGAAGTGTTCCAGATGTGGGGATTCCGTATACGCTGCCGAGAAGATCATTGGAGCTGGAAAGGTGAGGTGCTGTCTAGAGTTAGTAAGCCTGCTCTCTGCTCCCTCTCTCCTCCAGGTCCCTTCAGGGTCCACTCAGGCACTCTGCCTTATAAATAAATGCCATGAACTAAACTTTTTCTTAATCAAATTTCTATCTGAATCATTAATTTTTTGAAGTGATCCCCTTGTTTGACAGATCACATCTATGTTTAACAGAGACTTGTTTTCACTGGGGGGGGGGCCCACTTATGAAGGTGTTAACGAATAAAGCAAGACTTGTAACAAACCTGGACTCCACAGGTTTTTCAGTGTGGTGAAAGGGGAAAAAAAACCCAAGAAAGGAAGCATCAGGGCACCTGATGCTAATGCAGTTTGGGAGAGTTGCTCGAGCACATCTCCTCTTTAAGCTGCGGTGTTCTCAACCACGGAGGAGGTGGTCTTTACAGGGCGTCCACTGCGCCTGCAGTGAGCCTTCGGACAGCTCTTCGGGAAATGGCCCTTCTGTGGCACAGCTCCCGCTCCGTGTCTCCTGTGGATGAAGTTTGAGCTGAGTGCCTCTGCAGGCAGCCGAGCATGGGAGGGTCTGCTCTTAGCCTGGTTGGGGCTCACCCACAGCAGTGAGGAGCCCATGTGGGGCTGATCTTCCAGCACCTACACTTACTCATTCTTCTCTTCCAGCCCTGGCACAAAAACTGTTTCCGATGTGCTAAGTGTGGCAAGAGTCTTGAGTCAACAACTCTGACTGAGAAAGAAGGTGAAATCTATTGTAAAGGTATAACTTAACCTCAGTTACTGCTGTCCATATGAATATCCTGTACTGGCTATTAGTGAAGGAAATGTCACCAGTGGCGGGGGGGGGGGGG